>VDFB02169039.1:21933-32483 GCA_007258455.2 Sequoia sempervirens
CATTTGAAAACACCAAAACATCCAAATATTTGAAAAAATCCATCTGTCCCATCTCGCTTTCACTCGCAATAAACATCAGTTCATAATAAACGATTGTCACCCCCAACCTTTGGTACAACAATTGGAAACAAGTCTAGCAGGTTATAAGTGAAAATTCAAATGTTAGGGTCTCAAGTCTAGGTCATTAGGTAAACATGTTGGTTAACTCTTGGTATTAATAGCCTGTCATCTAGTCAATCTACAAATCATCTGATAACATCATGTCCTAGGATGCATCCTTCCTACAATGGCATCAACATCAGCATCACCGTAGATTAGTCTTGGCTAGAGGTATGAAGAACATTGGCTTGTTTGTTTACTTGATCTTTGTCTTTTAAACTTATCTTATTGTGCTCATTTCAATGACCTGTCGATGATGTCTAAACAAAATGAATTAGAGAGAAAGGAATGGGGAAACAATCATTATCTTTTGTATGTTGTGCTTGTTGGACATCCTTGTAATATATAACTTTGGTCATGCGTGTCTTGTTTGGTTTGTAGGGAGGGTGTTTTAGGTGTCTTGTTGATCACATAGGAAGGCTTACTTTTCAATGTTTTGGTCTGAGATGTTTGAAATATTTGAATTGCATTTTAAATATGGTTTCGTATGCTAGGTGTGAACAAGGATACTCCTATTTGATTATCGAGTCAAATTTCATCACACTAGGTACAATGCCATCTTGGTTCTTTATACCTTGATGCATCGTTCCTATGTGTTTTATCAAACATAAGGTAAGTAAGCCCTTTTAAAAACCCTAATCTCTGATAAGCAATACATCATCATCAATCTCTCATCATTATTACTAATAAAGTCTCGACAGATCATGGACTTGTTGGATCCTCTTGTCATCATCTCATTTCTTCTTTCTTCTTGCCGTGTTAACATGGTATCATGTTAGTCAACCAAAAATCACCAATGCATCCATCCTACAACCACAAACCATCATCATGTTGCATATCATTCACATGCATTACATTTCCATCATTGTACCATAATATAGATTGGTTATTCTAAGCATCTCATAAACCATACATTTGCATCCATTACATAATCATATAGACATCATCACATCATCACATCATCCATACATGCATCATCATATTGCATTATAGAAAATATACTGAAAAAGAAAAATAGCATACCATAACATTCCATACATAACATATCACATCATCCATTTGGGGCATAATATAGATTTATTATTCTAAGCATCTTAAAACCATCCATACGCCCATCTTGAACCTCTTTGTCGTGAGATCGACCCTCAAATAAAACTTTTCGCTCGATCTCTCGAGGGGGCAAAGTACTAGTATACTTATTTCTTGGGGCAACAAGTGGGGCATCCTAAAAAATCATTTTTTTTGAATTTTGATCCCGGCAAGATTATTCTTTGAACCGTGGTATATTGCTTCAAAGAGGGGCAAAATGTAGACGCTCAAATTATCCTGATTGATATCATGCACTCGACTCTGATTCACTAACTTCAATTCTTCCTTGATCACTTCTTTACTAATCATTTAATTGAATAATCTTTATTTAATTAAATTCATTAAATTTCCTCCTTAATCATATAATACACGTTATCAGGTTATTTCATCAAATTCCTCCTTTAATTAAATAAATCAACTTTATTTAATTAAATTCTAATGTTTCCTCTTTGATTAAATAAATCAATTTTATTTAATCAAATCCTAATGTTCTCTTTGTGATTAAATAAATCAACTTTATTTTATCCTAAAGTTCTTCATTCAATTGAATAAATCATTTTATTTAATTAAAATCTCCCAACTATCCTCTCATTTGATTTAAATAAATTTAAATATCTAAATCAAATGTCAAATCAAACTAACTTCATCTAAGTTAATTAATTCTAATTAACTCCTAACACTAATCCTCCATTTCTCTAGCTTTTGCAAGTTGCACATGTAAATCAATTTATTTGATTTATTAATTCTTCTATTTTCATTCAAATGTGGCATATTCTTGGAATATTCCACTTATTTGAATTCTCCCTCCCAAAGGACTTTTGTCCTCCAACTTGACATTAACTCCTCTTACATCCCCTCTTGCACAAGTCACTTCAAATTCAAATTCCACCTACATGCATTTAACATACACATTGTTCAAAATGTGCTCCACTCTCCTTCATTAGCATGTTGATAAGTGGCACAATGCCATTGGTTTATTCTTTAATCCCACATCCATCCTATTCTCCATTTTTCAAACCTTCTTCATTATAAATAGAGGCCTTCTCTATTGATTTAGGATCCACACGTTCATCCACAATCATCCACAAGTTTATGCAAGTTTATTATCCACAATCCATGTAAGATCATTATGTTCATTTGAATCCACAATTTCATCCACACTTTCATCCAAGTTAGCATAGAATTCATCATCCATAGCTAGGTTCTTTCCATTTTGTTCATCACATATCCATCATCAAGCTTATCAAGGGATTGGGAAAGGGCTACTTTCCACATCAAAGTAGCACCAATCCACTATGGGATAAGGTATGCACCATGCTTTTTTGTATGCTCTCAATTAGTTTCTTTCATCTTTTGTTGTTTTATTTTCATTATGAAGCATGTTGGAATATCTCATAGGGATGCTTGTTTCTGTTTGCTCAATTTGACTAACCATGCTAATGATTTGTTTGTTGTTGAGTGAAATATAAGGAGTAGCTTCCACACTTTGAATATAACATGAGAAATCAAGAAAAAGACATATTCCTAAATGGATTTGTAAAATAATACTATGAATCAATAAAGAAAAACAAGTGAAGAGTAAAACAACCTTAGTGACTATGAATACACAAATATTCTATTGGTCCAATATTGTTAAAAATATTGGACACTAAATCAACAAATGTTATAACAACTATTGGAACATGCTACTCAGATACTGGGTCCTCCCCCCTAGTTGCACACAACCTTTTTGTGCGAACACAATGACATGAATGCCAAAAGTATTGCTATTTGTTATGCCTAGTGATTTTTTTACTCATTATTTGTACTTCTATGATATGTATAATTATGTTGATGTATGCCTATTTACCCTACTACCTTGCTCTTTATTTATTCCTTTCTCCATATTTGACTTACATAATTGTCTGATTTGTATATTACAATATGTTCTCACCATGTAGCTATAGCTATTTATTGTAACATTTCCATATTATGCTTAAATTTGATAATTTTTTTTTTTAATGATTTGGATAAGTGCATTGCATCTAATCCTTGAAACACCTTTATTTCTTATCATATGTTAATTTGTTTAATCATTCTTTATGTGATTATCAAAATTTCTTCACTTAGCATAATTTTGATGTTAAGCTAATAGTTTCAATATTCATCTTATTTATTAATATTATGTTAAAGTAACAGAGTATTAGTTAATTGCTAAGTTTCACTCTTTTATGTAAAAATAGATTGACAATCTCTACAAAACCATCCTTATAGGTTCCACAAAACTACCCTCCGAACACTTGGTAGGAACTATGTTGCAATGTAACACTTACTTTTTAATGTTTTTAATAATGATCAAAAGATTTGTTTCAATGTGCTTTATTTTTAATGCTTGAAAGGATTTTATGGGATAAGGATAACCTACAATTACTCTAGCATTCTTTCTATTTGGTGTATTGTTGAAATTATTAACTTTTACTTGTATTTTTTTAACTTTTATGGAACTCACAACATTTTATAGAATATAGTTGATTGAAATTGTTAAGTATTTTTTCATATTTCAATCAAAGTAGAGCCAATCTCAATAACATTTGTTTCTCCTTGTAGAATGTGTCAAAACGAGGACTTAGAATAGATTAGAGAGTTCCATTTAAAGTTATTACATTATAATGTATCTTCTTGAATTTCAACTATCTATTATCTATCTTTAGGCAAGATAGTGCATATATCTCCCTTTAAAAGAAAGACATATTTTATCTACACAATATAAACTTGAAATTATTAGACAATTCTAACTTTAACATTATAACTATGTAAAATGACTTTCAAAATTTCTATATTTTTTTAATAATTTTTAAATTAATCAGTAATTATACTCGATCACAAATAATTAATAATATATCTATTAAACATTAAATATTATTAATATTATATAAATATATTAAATTATTATATAAATATTCAATATAATGAATAATAAATATATTAAATCACTCTCTAAATGAGAAATGGCATGGGTATCCAAATTGAATGCAAGACTTGTGAACATACGGGTGAACTGCAGAGATGCGTGGTACTGCGGAACGATGAGAGCAATCCAAAAACATAATAATTTAAAACACAACATTCTGCACTTGGAAGATTCTCTTCAGCGCTTGAATAAAGTTTGTCGTAATATATTTGTCCCGGAGTATCCACTGCAGAGAGCGATCAGGTTTTCCAGCAATCCATTAAACGGTGGTAAATTTCGTGCAAAAGTCTGCAACATTGATGCTTGAAATTATGCCTCGCATTCAGCCTCTGGTAGATCTGATTCTCACCGGTTCAGAGTCAGATCACATACCCTTCTTTACATTTGATGATTGATGGGCCTAATGTCTCTTAACATGTCTACCACTTGTTTCATGCTTGGCCTGTTATTTGCATTACTCTCTGTGCATTTTAGTGATACTCTAATGGTACCCACTATCTCTTCTTCTATGGCCGATTCCATGCCTTCTTCTCCAAGCCCTTCATCAATCACTGCATATTCTCCTTCATTGCATGATTTTACCCAGCTGACAATGTCCATCCCCTCTGCAAAGCTCCAATCCAATGCCTTTTTCCTCGTTATCAATTCCAACAACACCACACCGTAGCTGTAAACGTCCATCTTCTCCGTCACACTGGTTGTGTGTCCACGTTCTGCAGCAAAAGCCTATTAAAATCCAAGCCAAAAAGGGAAAATAAAGAAGATCACATCAAAATTGATCTAGAGATGCTCTTACCAGGTGCAATGTAGCCTAGAGTACCCAAAACGGAGGAAGAATCAACAGCGAAGGATCTATCCATGAGTTGAGCAATCCCAGAATCAGAAATATGAGGTTCCATATCTGAATCCAATAGTATATTACTGGGCTTAATATCTCTGTGTATAATCCCCGGGATGCAGTTATGGTGAAGGTATGACAGACCATAGGCGGTTCCAATGGCTATCTTGTAACGAATGTCCCATCCTAAAACTGGAAGGGGATTCATCTCATGTAATACATCATTCAAACTCCCACTGGACATGAATTCGTATAGAATATATCCCTGATCTTGCAGTTGCCAGAACTCTAACAGTTTAACCAGATTTCTGTGACGGATTCTTCCGGCAGTTTGGAACTCCCTTTTCATGCTTGTGTCCTCTTTCTTTTCAGGACTTAATTGTATTGCCTTCAAGGCGTACAGTTGACCGGAAGGCAACTCCACCCTGTAAACAATCCCTCTGCCGCCTTTCCCTATTATATACTTCTCGCTTAGGTTTTCCGTAGCTTGCAAATATTGGTATAGTTTTGAAGGCAATTTTACAGCAGCTTCGGATGAGGACCTGGTTTTGGGGTATAAATATCTCCACAAAATGACAGCTACAAGGAAACATGTAAACAGAACTGATCCGATGATAATGAGGACTATATGGACTATACTGAGATGTTTGCTTTCCTTGAGAGGGAGAGAAGTGTAGCCCCTGCAGTTACACGAACTTCTGTCATCCTCTGCTACACATAAACCTGGATTGCCAGTGAATGAGCTTGAGGAAGAATTCCAAAACTTCAACCATGACTTGGGTAGGCATCCACTGAGCTGATTATTGGAGATGTTTACTGCAACAAGGGACAACAGACTGTCAAACACAGATGGAATGCTGCCAGAGAGGTTATTGGATGACAAATCCAAGTTCACAAGCTTATTTAGATTTCCCAGGGCCGCTGGAATTGCTCCACTCAATCTGTTATTGCCTAAGTTCAAATCAGTATTTAGCTCCTGCAGTCCTCCAAGTGATGGGGGAATTTCACCTTGGAATTGGTTATGACCCAGATTTAATTCCTGCAGTTGGGTTAAGTTGGATAACCAGTCAGGAATGCTTCCGCCAAGACGGTTTCCTTGCAAAACTAGATGCTGCAATTTCTCTAGACGTTCTAGCTGGTTTGGTAGCGAACCATTCAATGAGTTAAAACTGAAGTCAAGAGAATACAAGAGAGATGATTTACCAAGCTCCTGAGGGAGTGGACCAGTCAGTCTGTTTGATGAAAGATTCAGTCGCTGTAGCATAGAGAGCTGTCCCAATTCTGGAGGGAGGGTGTAATTCAATTCATTCATGGACAGGTCCATATGGCTAAGATTTCTGCACCGCCCAAGGCTCGATGGTATTCTCCCTTGCAACTTATTGCCGCTCATGTCGAGATAAGAAATAACTGAATTGGAACCCAGAAAATCTGAGGGAATAAGACCAGTTAGATGGTTGTGGCTCAGTATCAAACGCCTCAAGCTCCTGCATTTACCAATATCTGGAGGAATGCTCCCTTCCAACTGATTGTATACCATGACTAGAAGCTTCAATTGCCCTGAAGAACAAAGAACTGGAGGTATTGTCCCTGTGAGCCGGTTTCCTGTCAGATCAATTCCTGTGAGATTGTTCTTGGCACCCAATCTTGCAGGTATTGAACCAGATGGCTGGTTCTCGTGCAAAAATAGTTGTTGTAACCTTCTGAGATTGCAAATCTTAGGAGATATGCTTCCTGTGAGACTATTGTTGTACAGAGACAGATTCTGTAAACTCTTTGCTTCAAAAAGCTATGGAGGGATTGAGCCGTGGAGTGAATTCTCGAACAAGAACGAAATTTGCAAACGCCTTAATCGACCCAACTCGGGAGGAATGAATCCCTCAAGCTTGTTATTATGTAACCTTAAGTCTTCCATAAGGCTGCAATTCCCAAGTTCTACAGGGATATTACCAGACAAAAGATTTTGATTCAAATAAAGCTTGGAGAGATGTTGCAGTGATCCAAAGGAGGAGGGTATGCTCCCTGTTAGCTGATTTTGGGTGGATGACAACCTGGCCAGGCTGCTACAATTGCCTAACTCCCACGGTATTCCTCCACTGAAATAGTTGGCGGACAGTTCAAGTTGGATGAGATTTGTGCAGTTACCAAGTGCTTTGGGGATTTGGCTATGAAGCTTATTGGAAGTAACATGCAGAATTTGCAATTTTGAAAGCCGGCCAAGAGATTCTGGCAATTCTCCAACCAGCTGATTGTTCTGCAGATAAAGTTCCACTAGATGCCCACAATTGCCAATAGATGGAGGTATCTCCCCTACTAAGGAATTTTCTCCCAGCCATAACTTTGCCAGTTGAGTCAGATTCCCAACATTTGATGGGATCTCTCCGCTCAAATTATTGTTACTCAAGTAAATCACCTCCAGCAGTGGAAGCCCAAATATGGACAGTGGAATGCTTCCGCTGAGGATGTTAGAATAGAGTGACAAATAACTGAGCTTTTTGAGGCTACCCAGTTGGGCAGGGATTTTCCCATGGAGATTATTATCTGAGAGATCTAAAGACTCTTAACTCTGTGCAATTTCCTAGTTCAGGAGGAATTGTACCAGACAGATTGTTAGAGCCCAAGTACAGTTCTTTCAAATTGTGTAAATCACAGATAGCCGAAGACAGCGTTCCAGAGACTTGGCTAAGAATAAGATCGAGTGTACGCACCGTATGGTCTGGATAACAGGTGACTCCTTTCCAGTTGCAGGGGTATTTGTTGGAGGAGTTCCAGCTGTTGAAAATGTCAGGAAGTGCATTGAAGTTATTGAGAAGAGAAAGTAGAACAATTCCATCATTGTTAACTGCCTCAGAGCAGTGCGCCTCGAACGCTATTATGATAACCGCGAACCGTATTGCTGCAAATGATAGTGAGCTCATTTCCAAAACCCTCTACCGTTTCTAACTATAATTCGGAGGGAAATGAGGCCTATTTAAAGACTCAACGTGGTCAAGAAGTTGAACCTCTTCGAACAAGATAATAATTATCCTGTTAAAAAATTCGGCCGGCCGCTTCGTCCTTTACTGAACATATTTTATATCTTGAGCGTGACACCATCCACTCACACAGAAAGGGTAAAGGAGGTTAATCCCTCCATGGCATCACGTCTGCGCACAATCCATTAAACGAGCTGCCTAACTCCATCTTACCCGAATCCCCCCTCCATGACAGCAATATTATTAATATATTTTGTATCTTGTAGGAGAAACCAGAGGCTCCCTTTCCCACTGTGGTCTCCTTTCTGAAGATTTAAAAGCACAGGCATTTGACTCGTTTCCACGCCGCGTAGCGTTCACACTAAATGGAATATTTTCCGCAGTTGAATTCAAGAATTACATTAAAATAATCCATTGAAACATTCAAAGCACCCATAATCAGCTACTTCCATTCATCATTTAAAAAACAAAAAAACGAAAGATCAATACATTCAAGACAAGTGAAATACAAGAGAGGCTGCGAGAAACAGACAGGAAAAGAAAAAATGGCAATTTTTTTAGTAAGTGTGAAGATCTTGAGTTTGGCCTAAATTTGATCCTTGTCAAGTCAATACCTATTGAAAATTATCTTAAAAGTATATTATAGATCAGATATATTTTCTACTATAATCTTATATATCCGATCTATAATATAAAGCACCAACTGTTTGACAGAATTCCTG
This sequence comes from Sequoia sempervirens, assembly GCA_007258455.2. NCBI lineage: Eukaryota > Viridiplantae > Streptophyta > Pinopsida > Cupressales > Cupressaceae > Sequoia > Sequoia sempervirens. The sequence goes on from VDFB02169039.1 coordinate 30,664, forward strand.
AGGGAAGTATGATCCCTTGGACTGCCATGCTTGTATGATATTCTTGAAGCCAATCCAATTGGTGTGTAAAAAACAGGTTCATTTTGATTTGGGTAAATAAGTTTAAATAATGTGTTGGCTTCTATTATGTCATGCTTATTCTTGAGAGTGTTTTGTATGGATTTGATGTCTGTAATAGTGTAGCCAACAGTCTGATATGTAAGATCTGGGGATTGTTGAATATTGTATTCAAGATTTTGGGTTCTTAGAAAATTGTAGGCCTCAGAAATTTGTTTTGGGTGATAAATGAACCATCATGCTTAGCTAGGGTTTGAACTTGATCTGGAATGGAAGAAATGTTTGGGTGATTTCTGTGATTTATGATTTGGTAAAGAATTTGGTCAAAACCCCTGATATCTCAAATTCTTCTGGTTGTTTCTACTATGGTGTATTAATGTGCAGTGTTTTAGCTTGCTGTCCAGGACTTCAAATAAGAACAGAAAAAAAAAAAAAGCTTTCACTATTTAGAAAGTTGGTGATTTTATGTTAAAATACAAATTTTCTTGTTAAAATTTATTGTCAGAAATTCAAAAGTTACATATTCTTTCTAATTGTATTAAATATAATATAATCTTATATATATTGTTGAAAGATACATATGGTTAGTTATAGATCAGATATATATTCTACTATAATCTTATAATTTTTTTACAAACCATCTCAAATTTTACCTTTTATGTCATGTAGTCTTCCCAAAATTTTAATTGTATTTTACAACAAAAAAACATTACATACATCCAGATGACCATCAAATAAGCCCTAATCTCAAGAACAATACATTTCATAAAATCTTTTATATATTTAATGAAATAAATTGTACTATAGTTATAAATAAATCTATGTAGACTTGAGCACAATTAACCTAAACAAATCAAAGCTGGATCAATATATGAACAATAATAAATATCATAATTAAAATAAGAGGACTTAAAAGGCTTACCTCTAGGAATGATGATGTGGATATATTCTCCATATATACATCACTGCATATTCTCCTCATTGCATGATTTTACCCAGTTGACAATGTCCATCCCTTCTGCAAAGCTCGAATCTAATGTTTTTTGTTTTAATTATTTGTTATTGTTTTTGGCTTGGATTTTTATCAGATCTTGCTGCAGAATGTGGAAACACAACCAGAATGACAAAAGATGGACGTTTACAGCTACAGTATGATGTTGTTGGAATTGATATCGAAAAAAGAGACATTGGATTCGAGTTTTGCAGAGGGAATGGACATTGTGAGCTGGGTAAAATCATTCGGTGAAGGGGAGCACGCAGTGATTAACGAAGAGCTTAGAGATGAAGGCATGGAATCAGCCATAGAAGAAGAGATAGTGGGCACCATTAGATTAGCACTGAACTGCATAGAGTTTAACGCAAATGACAGGCCAAGCATGAAGCGAGTGGTAGACATGTTAAGAGATATGAGGACCATCAAATCTTGAAATGTAGATAGGGTAGGTGGGCTAAACGGGTTAAAATCAGATCTAGTACGTAGTGAATATGCAGGCATCAATGTTTGACTGGTAGATGAAACCTGATCGCTCGGCGCAGGGGAGCGCGGGGACAAATATGTCACGACAAACTTTATTTAAGAGCTGAAACGAATATTCCACGTGTCGTGTTTTTTAATATCTTCTGAAATTGCTCTTTTCCATTTCGTACTGCCACGCGTTCCGATCAGGCCTGATGGTCACCCCGGCTTGTCATATGGACATTTTATGACGGTTTAGTGATTTAAATATTTTTTTATTGGAATTAAAAAGAAAAATTGTCAAAAA
>VDFB02169039.1:32583-74986 GCA_007258455.2 Sequoia sempervirens
CTTCTTAAGAGCATTAATAAATTCTGCCCAAGTTAAACTGACTCTACCATGTTGTGAAACTTCTGCCTTAGACTTACTCTCCCACCAAGTTAAGGCTGTACCTCCTAAACGAAGAGTAGCCAATTGGATCCTATCAACATCATCTACTAGATTCTGGACTCTACAGTAGACCTCTATTTGTTGAATCCAATCATCCAATTTCTCAGCATTAAGTTCACCACAATATTTAGGCAAATCAAATTTTACATCCAGTTTAATTTTAGGTTTATACCCACTCTTGAAAGGATTAGAAGAAATAGAATGAGGAGAAGATGGAGAAGAAGGGGAAGGAGAAGAGGGAGGAGAAGAAGAAAAGGGATGATCTGGTTGCTTGTCACCATCTTCATGATGTTTCCCTTTCATGTCTTTGCGATCTTCTTGCTTTGACGAACCTTCTTCACGTGCCTTCCGTTCTTGTCTCTCCTGAAAAAGTATGTCCACCTTTGCCTTCATCTCGAGGAATGCTCTTCGAAACTCCTGCTCACTAATCTCTTCAGGAACCTCCATTCCAGAAACTGACATCTTTGGAAATGTTCTACGCTTCCCGATCTCAGGATCAAAGTCTTCGAGCTTGCCTTCACCCTTCTGAATCCTGGATCTCGTTAGCATTCAAAAACAAATAACTGCAATAATAGCCAACTAGGCTCTGATACCAACTTGATCTGTATAGGATCTAGACTAGATTGTAGTTTAAATGTTTAACTTTTACAGTGCTTTTACAATTATTATTTCAAGTTAATTAAAATGAAATTAACTTAAGGAAATAACATAAAGAACGTAATCAAGGTGATTATAACAGAATGAAAAAGAAATGAGAGACAGAAAGAGAGAAAGAGAGGAGTGCAAACAGTGTTTGATTTCGGAGTTCGTCACGAGAGTGACTACGTCTCCGGGTCCACTCCAATAGAGTGTGACCGATCCGATTAATCTCCAAATCAATTACAAAAACACCACCATTCTTCAAGCAATTCGGCAGCGTAACGACGCTCTGATATGCAAGAATGATCTGAAAGAATCTCCACAAGATCTCTCCTTTGACGTCTCAGCATTAGGACTTCATCACCTGAAAATAACTTATGCCAATCCTCACCTCAAGCCCCCTTTTTATACAAAGAATTTGCTCAATTTGGCTCTCAACCAATTGATTTGCAAATATTCACCTTATCTCTCCAAATACATAAAAATCTTCAAGAATCTCCCAATTTTGCATAGTGATCTTCAAAATATTCACATAAATCCTTTTTTTAAAATAACCTCCTTAAAATTTAAGCCCCTAATTTCTCATTCTCGGGCTTTTACAGTTTGAGAGGTTGTTTTTGTTTAATCCTTAAAAGGATTATTGTTGATATTTTGGAGGGATTTAATTTATTTTAAAACTATTCGGTTTTTGGCACTTGACAAAACCGACCAATGGCTATTTATTTTCAAACACTACCGAATGGTCTATCGGCAGTATGATATTTTAGTGGGCCGGCGGTTGGGGGTTCAACCCCCGCCGCTGGCTTTTAATAGCCATCCACCAGCTTTTTAACAACAAAATCAACCGACGCATATACATAGGTAAGCGCGGATTTGGTGGCGCATTGGTAGGAGGACGTTGTATTAATTGTGAGGTTTGGGGTTCGACTCCAACCCATAGCCTTTTAATAAACTAACAAACTTTTCAACCACGCCGACCGAGGAGGATGGAAGATGGAAGGCCACGTGGCAAAAACTGATTAGCCGAAGATCGATGATGAGGACTGACGTGGCAACTGACATGGATGACGGCAGATAAGAAGACACATGTCGCACACAGAGAATGCCACGTGGCACAAAATGATTCGCTGTTGGAGACACATCATCGCTGAATGGATGCCGACGTGGCCGATGACTGCTGATGCAGACGATGACGTGGGATGCTGACTGTGCAGACCCGTACGCTGACTGTGTTGATGACGTGGCGTACGGATGCCACGTGTCCAATCCTGATTGGTCCGTACAAATGCCACATGTCACACTCTTATTTGCCCACATCAAATACCGTACCACATGCTGACGTCATCTGTACGGATGATGACGTCATCACTGTACCTTTAGTCCACAAGTCAAACCTGAAACTTTGACCAGCTGTATCTTGAGCCTCCGATGTCGGATTTCGACGAAACGAACGTTGCCAGAATCGTCTCGACGAGCTCTTCGCGATGACGCCGACTTCGAAGATTTTTGACGATGCCATTTTTTCCGCTTCCTGGATGCCCCTGATCCTAGTTTGACCGAAGGTTTGACCGGCCATAACTCGTGCAAACAGACTCCTTTTCGCTCCGTTCGAGTTGCGTTGGAATCAGGACACTGAGCTCTTTCTAATGGTGCTGATTTTGGAGAAAAATGAGACACTTCAATTTTCACTGAAAAATGTCCACCGGATCATGATGCCAGAGGATGTATGGCGTATTCTTCGCATTCCTTTTGTTGGGGAGATTGTCGTGCATGATTCGGAGGAGGTTGGTGGGATAGAGTCTATGCGGAGAGTTTTCAAGATCCCCATATTGCGGGAGTGTGGATCCCATGGGTAGAGATCTATGATTCATATGCTCCACTTCCTTCAGTTTTGGCTGGCTTTATTGGTGGATTCCTTTGTCCTGATAAGAGTTCAAAGGGTCTATCTCTTGGATGGGGTCGGGTATTAGAGGGTATGGTGGCCCACAGGACGAGATATGCTTGGGGAATGTGTATGCTTGCTCAGCTATATCATGATTTACACTAGATCGTGTACCTTGGAGGTAGCAGTTTATCGGTGGGAGCTACACTTCTTCAGGTATGGGCATGGGAGCATATCGCTGTTACGCATCCCTTGTCGATGTTATCAAGACCGACGATGAGACCTTATGTGTTTCGCTACAGAGGCAGGCCTACCCATCATATGATGGGTAAGCTAGATTATTGGAGACAGTGACCTAGCATCCCTATTTAGATTGTGATGACTGGGATGAGGATGATATCGAGTTGGGATTTTTGTCTGATTTGATGTATTTGATTGGGAAGAGCTCCAAGGTTTTGGAGCGATTCCTGTTTCACCGTGTCTATAAATAGTATGGGATTATTCAGTGTATGCCACAAGGAGTAGCACACTATGGACAACAACAGGTAGATGCCAGTGATTGGGGTCTGTGCTTGCCTTATGGGGCACTTGTTGAGGGTTATCGTGCTCTTCAGCCTTCGGCATGGGATATGCGGCAAGACATTGTTGAGGCACCCATTACTTCTGAGTATGGACAGTATTTGGCTCTGCACCCTCCTCCTCGTATTACCATTCCAGATGAGCCAGCACCAGCACTAGCACTAGTACCAACACTAGCACCAGTAGCTGCAGGGGGTGGTCAGGGTGGTCAGAGATGGAGGAGAGAGGAGGATGTAGATGTTGATGTGGAAGGCAGTGATGAGAGTGACAGTGATGAGAGTGATAGTGATGAGAGTGATGATGACAGTGATGATAGCTGTGATGGTGATAGTGATGATGACAGTGGAGATGGGGGAGACCGAGCATAGCAGGTACTTCAGAGCCATCATCCAGTGTGCCTCATAAGAGGCAGGCAGTTGCTCCCTCTCTAGCAGAGCGATCAGAGGTCACTAGTTTGCATGTTGAGATTTTGACATTATTGGGACAGCTAGCGTAGGCGCAGGGATTAGTGGCACAGACTCAGGCCTAGATGCAGGCACAACTAGCTACTGCATAGACATAGATTACCTCTCTGATTGGTGAGAGAGATGAGGCCAGACAGGCAGTAGCGACGGCACAGGCTCAATTAGCAGGTGTACAAGCACAGTTGACCACTGCTCAGGCGTAGATTATAGCCTTGACTGCAGAGCGAGATACTGTCAGATAGGCAACAGAGACAGCACAGGCTACTGTAGAGAGATTACAGAGAGTGGCAAATGGGACCTCTATGGCAGATTACATGCGAGAGGCTATGCGGGCAGGTGTTGAGCGGTGCTATCATAATAGTGGTTAACAATTCCTAAGAGGAACAGATTTTAGCTGAAATCACATATTTTTATAAAATATAATAATTTAAGCCTTAAAAACTTCCATTTTAAGGATTTCAATTGAAAAGGGTTTGATCAAATCACCTTAGATCAAACCCCCTTGGATAGAACCTCGCTAGTTTTAAACCATACCTATAAATGCGTCTCCTTTACACCTATCAAAATGCTGATAAAAGATCACTTTTGATTTATATTTTGGGGGATCAAATGAATTCATTTAAAATTTATTTGAAATGATTATGGTATTCCTCATAACAAGCTATCTAATGAATATAATTTTAATATGTTTTGGTTTTGTTATGTATTTGTTTTTAAGTTTTATTAAACATAGGTTTTTCATCGAAAATGAATTTCTTTGTTCTTCACATATGGAAAAATAGAAGATTATCAAAAAAAAAAAATTGAAAAATATGAGTGCACCAGATATTGAAGTCCTTGATCCAACAAAAAAAATTAAATTAAATTTTGACATATACAAAAAAAGTTACGCGTTATACGGTCACGTTGTGTCTGAATTGTAATTCGATTGACTTTGAAACTTGATTAAGGAAAAATATTTAATAAAAACTATCTAACCAAGTGGAAGCACTAGATATCAGAGTTACAAATCTAAATTTGAAAGAATTATAATTTTATCCTTAATGGAAAAAAAGTTATGCATTATACGGTGTGCATCACTTTTTTAAAATGTTGTTTTCTGAAAAAAATCAATTTTCGTGGGAGATGGAAAAAGAAGTGCAATTTGATTCCAAAAATTTTGAAAAAAATATTTTTAGAATCTACAAACAAAATTTTATGAGACTCTATTTTGCACCATCTTCAAATTCCTCACGGTTTAGCCGATATAGGTGCCCGAATGTGAAGATTTAGTTAAAAATAATAATTTGAGTGTCCAGTTTGGCCAAAAATTGTAAACCACTATTATGGGATCACCCTGAGATTGAGTTTTACAGGAGTTGTTATCATGAGCTTTGCCCCCCAGAGCAGAGAGTCAGTTATGCTCAGTCCCGCTCAGAGAGGACTCATTCGAGGACAGTGAGCAAAGGTGTGACACAGCCTCTCTCAAGAGGTCCAAGAGATCCGAGAGATCTTGGGACATCTGGTGGTGGTCATGATACTGGTGCGAGACCTACTCCTTCTAGTGCAAGCACCACTTGAGATCATTTGTGTACCCTTCGAGAGATATATACAGCCATTTTTGATATGATGTTATTTTCATCATTTTCAAACTTCATTGTATACTTGACATTTGATGAGATATATATGATGTGCAGCGGTTCGATTGATCTATGATGTGTTCTACATGATTTATGTGATGGATGCATTTTAATTTTTTATGTTTTATGATGATTTATTATACTAGATTGGATAGATGCACTGATGATGATGTGATATGATATTGATGATGTATTTATTTTCTTAATGAAATGCAATGTATAATAGATAAATGAGATGTAAATGAATGATGTATGGATGTAATGTAATGTATGATAAATAAAATGAGGTGTAAATTAATGATGTATGGATAAAATGAAATGTATGATATATATGATGAGGTGTAAATAAATTATGTATGGATGTAATGCCATGTATGATATATATGATGAGATGTGAATGAATGATAAATGATAGATATGATGAGATGTAAATGAATGATAAATGTAATGAATGATAGATATGATGAGATGTAAAATGAATGATAAATGTAATGAATGATAGATGTGAATGAATGATAAATGTAATGAATGATGAGATGTGAATGAGATATAAATGAATGATAAATGTAATGAATGATGAGATGTGAATGAATGATAAATGTAATGAATGATAGATGTGAATGAATGATAAATGTAATGAATGATAGATGTGAATGAATGATGAGATGTGAATGAGATATAAATGAATGATAAATGTAATGAATGATGGATATGAATGAGATATAAATGAATGATAAATGTAATGAATGATGAAACATAAAGTGCATATGATATCATGAAATGAGATGTTTTATTGTGAAATTTATGATGAGATGAAGAAATGATTTTATATGCATGTCATTATGAAAATTGTATGTGTCAAGTATACTCAATCTTTAATAAGAAAAGATAACATTCTTTGCAAATGAATCTTTGTAACTTGTGTAATCAATAGTCTGCAGATGTATTATTATGAATGCAATCTATGTTTACCATGCAAATCTATTTTATCAATGCAAACCTAAGTGTCATTTCAACAATTTTTTTATTTTGCTTTGTATCATCACTGAGCTTTTAAAATGTTGAAAGCGAATACAAGCATCAATGATATGAGATAGACCAATGATGACCTGAGTATTTCTTTCATGATATTTGATATTGCAAGCGAACACAAGCATCAAGGTATAATTAAACCGAGATGACCTGAGCATTTCTTGCGTAAACAGACAAGAATTAATCATTATCTTAAGTGAATCGGAATGTCATCCATGATACTTGGTAGAGCACGTCCCGCGACAATTCACAAAATAATAATGACTAACTCACAAACAGCAAATAAAGAAAAGGTATCATTCGTCTTCCTTGCTTCTCTAGTTTAATACATCATCGAGTAGCTCCAAAGAAATGATAAGCAAATGATAAAATAAAAAGTACAACAATTCAAATTTTACTTAATGTATTTTCAAATCATTATTTAGATTAGATCATCGATGTTGAAATGTGTGTGTTGATGTTTGCATGATGTTCTCAGATGTTCGACCAAATGATGTAACCTAAAGATCTATCCTAGGGGTCTCGGGGACTAATCAAAGATTAGTCTTGCCTACGTTATACACACAGAGACCACGTAGTTCGACTAACACAGACTCTATTCTCTGACTAATGTAGACTCTATTTTTGTGTTTTTGATTTTATGAATGTTTTCGCATAGATTTTTTGATTTTCTGATGTTTTTGGATTTTGATGGATTTGCAGATGTTTTTGGATTTTGATGGATTTTCTAATGTTTTTGGATTTTGATGGATTTGCAGATGTTTTTGGATTTTGATGGATTTGTAGATGTTTTTGTATTTTGATGGATTTTCTGATGTTTTTGGATTTTGATGGATTTGCAGATGTTTTTGTATTTTGATGGATTTTCTGATGTTTTTGGATTTTGATGGATTTGCAGATGTTTTTGGATTACTTTTCAAGTATCGTCACTTGGTGTTGTCATGTTTGATTTTCTTTCCATTTAAGCTGAAAGTTCGTTGTACCAAATAACCCTAGGATGTTGCCCCCAAGCTAGGGTAAAACATGATATCCTTGCTATGATATGGATAGTGATAATAATTTTCCCAAATGATAGATGGAAATGATATGAAAGGAAACAATCGTAACAAAACTATACCTAATAGATAGAAGAGCTGGTGAAAATCACAAGTAGTGCCTGTTTTCCAGGTTTTCATCCCTTGTTTTTTTTATTGTGTCCTTTTTTTTTGTCATCATGATGCCTGTTTGCCAGGTTTTCATCTAGACAATCTTACTGACCGTGCACTAGGTATCCTCAAGTGTAGAATCGCCTGAGATGAATGTTGTTCATGGGTTCCTACAACATGTCTCCTTCTGGTGTAGACAGTCGGTATGCTCCTGATCCATAGACTGATATAATGACATAAGGCCCTATCCAGTTAGGTTTAAACTTTCCCTTCTTTTCTCTATCTGCTTGATTTCTAGGGTTTTCCCGTAGGACCAAGTCTTCGATCTAGAAGACTCTAGGTTTAACCCTATGATTATAGTTCCTAGACATTCTTTGTTGATAGGCTATCAAATGATTAATAGCTTTTTGTCGATGTTCATCAAGTAGCTCTAATTCTTGAAGTCTAGAGATCCTATAATCTTCATCTGAAATGAGTCCCTTTAGTGAAACTCGAAGGGATGGAATTTCTACCTCGATAGGTAATATTGCTTCTGATCCATAGACAAGAGGATATGGTGTAGCTCCTGTTGGTGTTCTGATGCTGGTCCTATAAGCCCAAAGAGCAGGGTTAAGCTGAACATGCCAATCACTCCCTACCTCATTTACAGTCTTCTTGAGAATCTTTAGGATTGTTTTGTTTGAAGCTTCTGCCTGTCCATTACCTTGAGGGTAATACGGGGTTGAAAATCAATGTTGGATGTGGAACTTTTTACACAGCTCTTGGATGTCTTAGTTCTTGAAAGGCCTGCCATTATCTGTAATGATGGACTGGGGTATCCCATATCTACAAATGAGATAATTAAGTATGAAAGATGATATTTGCTTCCTAGTGATGGTGGTTAAGGGAACTGCCTCCACCCATTTTGTAAAATATTCTATTGTGGTGATAATGAACTTATGTCCATTAGATGAAGATGGGTTAATTTTCCCTACCAAGTCCAATCCCCACTGACAGAAAGGCCATGTAGTTGTGAATGGATGGAGCTCCTGTGCTAGTGCATGTATAAGATTTCCATGAATCTGACATTTTTGACATCTCTTGACAAGCTTATAAGATTCTTGCTCCATGTGTGGCCAGTAATACCCCAAACGAAGGAGTTTCTTGGCTAAAGATAATCCGCTTGAATGTGTACCACAAATTCCTTCATGGACCTCATGTAAAGTAGAAGCAGATTCGTTATGTTCTAAACAACGCAAAAGAGTACCATCTAGGCCTCGACGGTAAAGGGTGTCAGCAATAATGGTATGTTTGGTGGATTGGCGTATGAAGTTGCGCTTTTGGTTGTGAGAAAGATCTGGCGGTAAGATATTATCTTTTAGATAAGTATAAATGTCTCCATAAATGGAAGATTGGGCACTATCCAAAAGGCTTATGGTTTGGGATTTTGGATTTGCATATGCAGGATTTGACACTTGTTCCACAATAAATCGATAACGATCTTGCGTTTCAGGCATTTGTAGAAGAGATGCTATTGTGGCCATGGCATCTGCTACTTTATTCTCTGATCTTGGTATCTGCTCAAATTTGATATCTATGAAGTATTTCTTTAGATCATCTACCATTCTCTTGTATAAAATCAGTGTGTCATCCTTAGTTTGGTAATCATTGTTGACTTGATAGATGATTAACTGAGAGTCTCCATACACCTGTAGTTCTATGATTTTCCAGTCAATAGCCACTTTAATTCCAAGGATTAAAGCTTCATATTCTGCCACATTGTTAGTGCAACGGAAGGTAAGCCTGTAAGATCGTGGAATTGTGTGCCCAAGAGGTGTGACATAAAATTCCTGCCCCTGATCCATGTTGTGTAGGATCCATCAAAGTAGAGTTGCCATGGTTGTGTTGTAATGTTGAGGATATCCGCATCAGGAAATTCCATGGTCATAGGATGGAATTCTGACAATGGAGCTTCTACTAATTTTTCGGCAATGACTTGTCCTTTGATAGCTCACCTTTCAACATACTGAATGTCAAACTCACTGAGGAGCATGACCCACTTTGCCAACCTTCCTGTTAAAGCTTCTTTGCTCAGTAAATACTTGAGGGGATCAATTTTTGCAACGAGCTTGACAGTGTGAGTGAGCATATAGTGTCACAATTTTTGTGTTGCAAATACTACTGCTAAGCATTATTTTTCAATGAAGGTGTAGTTTACTTCATGTCCATTGAGTGTCCTACTGATATAGTATATTTCCTATTCCTTTCCTTCTTTATCCTCTTGTGCTAGCAAGGCTCCTAAAGAAATATCTATTGTTGCGATATATAGCAACAATGGCTTGTCTTCACTAGGTGGCACCAAGATTGGTGGTGTCATTAAATAATGCTTGATTTGATTGAAAGTATTCTCACACTGTTCATCCCATTTAAAAGACGCATTTTTATGCAAAATATGGTTGAATGGATGACACCAATCTGCTAGTTGAGAGATGAATCTTCTGATGGACTGTAGTCGGCCTTGTAGAGATCTTAATGTACTGATATTCTTAGGAGGTGGCATTTCCATAATGGCTTTAACTTTTGCTGGATCTACTTCAATTCCTTTTGTAGAAACTATGTATCCAAGGAGTTTTGTTGATGTTACTCCAAAGGCACATTTCTTAGGATTTAATCTGACTTTAAACTTCTCCAACTTGTCAAATATTTTGGCAAGTATTTCTAGATGTCCTTCCCTAGTGTGAGACTTGGCTAAGATATCGTCCGCATAGTCTTCCATGAAGGTGTGCATCATGTCATGGAAGATTGTTGTCATAGCTCACTGGTATGCAGCTCTTGCATTCTTTAACCCAAAAGGCATGACGTTCCAGCAAAAGGTGCCCCACAGACATGTAAATGTTGTCTTTTCTTGGTCTTAAGGAGCTATTTTGATTTGATTGTATCCTGAAAATCCATCCATGAGTGATAGCATTTGATGGCCAGCTATTAAATCTACAATCATGTCTATGTTTGGCAAAGGAAAATCATCCTTTGGACATGCTTTATTTAAATCCCAGAAATCGGTACATATTCTGATGGTGTGATCTAGTTTCAAAATAGGTACAATGTTGGATATCCATTTAGCATAATCAATAGATCTGATAAATCCAGCATGCAGTAGTTTTTTCAAATCATTTTTTACCAATAATGCAACATGTGGATGCATTTTTCTCAGTTTCTATTTTACTAGTTTAGTGCCAGCTGGTAAGGATAAGTGATGCATAATGAGATCTGTGTCTAAGCCTGGCATGTCAGAGTATGACCAAGAAAAATTAATGCATCGTTCTTCAAAGAATTTGATAAAATTTGGCTTTTTTGTATCTGTCATGGATGCTGCCAGGTGTAGTATTCTTACTTTCTTTGCTGTGCCAATATCAATAGACTGTGTGGGTTCTATCAACACCGATGATCTTTCATGGTAATGTTGTGGGAGGATGTCAAGCCTTTCATCCTTTGGTGCCTCAATGAGGTTTTCACCATTGGATGCGTTCTTTGTTTTTACTGTTTTAGGATCAAATACTGCCATAGAATGGTTTTCACCATTAGATCCATTATTTATTTCCATACTTTTGCAACTAAAAGGTTTGGCACCCTCCTGCCTAAAAGCATCATTAAAAGAAGTATTGGTAGAACAAGTATTAGATTCTTCACAACAAAGGTAGTTAATAATAGCGGAGTCATTATCAAAAATAGGGAGATTGATGGGGTGTTGAGGTTCCCACTCGATAAGTTTGGGATGCAGTAAAGGCAATGAATCATTAGATGGGTTGAGGTCAGCGATTGTGAAAGCTCAGACGGAAATGTCGTCCAAGTTGTTAGTGGTTATGTCGAGGCCTACGAAGGTATTTTCTTCCACATCATTTATCTCAATCGATGTTTGTTCATCTTCACTTGAGTCATCAAAATTTTGTGTTTCAAAGACAATAGGATTAAAACTCGAGCTTTGACCCTCCTCACGTTTGGGGGTATACTTTTTGATAACATCGATCTGAATATCTTCATAGGAAACATCTGATAAGTTGTCCCACTCATACTCATTTGAATCTGTTTCGAAGTTATCTCTCATTTGAAGAATACGCTCCATAATTTTATTAGCGAGTTCTACTCTTGCTTCTTCTGTGTATCCTAGTCCAGCTCTGTCATTTTGTTGAATTGTGAGAACTTGGATTGGTTTCGTTACACTTTGTTTCCCTTGGTCAAGAGATCCTTGTTCTACTATATATCCTAGTCCAGTTTTATCCTTATGTTGGAGTGTGAGAGGCTGGATTGGTTTTGTTATGCCTTGTTTCCTTAACCCAAGAGGTCCCTGTCCTGAATATCCCATCTTCTCCAAAATAGTTTTTCCCTTTCCATATTGATTTGTTTCTATGATATTACTCATGGAAGTGGAAGCTTCCTCATCCCTATAAAGCCAATTTAGAATAGCCTTATCTTTTGATTCTTCATCTAAGTTTCCCGCTTTTACAAATCTACCATCTAATGTCATTGTAGATTGTGCTGAATTTTGGGTGATTGTAGATGGTTGTCCATATGTTTGTAAGGAGGGTAACATCTGTGATAGATGGAAAGAGTGTTTGACACCATATTCACTTATTCCTTTGTCACTTATCTATACATTGTTGGTGAATTGATGTGAGAGTGAAGCCAATTGTTCTTCAACATTTGAAGGGTTAGATTGTGCCACCCTGATCTCTTGTGATTTTTGTTGTTTTAGAAGCCACTTTGATATGAAGCTTTGTTGTTTCTTTCCATTAGATGAATCTGATGTGCTAACTTCTTGATTGTTAGGTATTAATGTATCCTGAGATGTTTTCAATGTATGACAAGCTTGGGTATCATTATAGTCTGGTGTGATTGTTACCTCCTGTCCATTGATGGGAAACTTCAGGCATTGATGATAGGTGGAAGGTACTGCTTGCATATCATGAATCCAAGGACATCCCAACAGTATGTTGTATGTTAGTTCCTTATCTAAGACTTGACAAACCACATTTTGGACAATAGGTCCCACTTGAATGGGTAATATGATCAATCCTTTAGAGGATCTTTCTTCCTCATCATATGCTTTGATTGTGATTTTTCTTCTTGTATCAATGGCTTCATCTGAGTATCCTAGTGCACAAATTAGCTTTAAGGTACAAATATTTAAACCAACCCCTCCATCTATCAGGACACGCTTTACATGGTGTTTATGGATGAGGACTTCAATGTGAAGGGCGGAATTATGTGGATGGGTGAGTGACACATCATCATATTCAGAAAATGAAAGGAAATGAGGTGTAGATAGATGTCCCACCATAGCTTGGAACTCACATTCATCCAAATTGTTAGGTACCGTGGTTGATACAAGACCTTGCTCAAGAACCTCTTTGTGCGATGGGGAGATCTTTAAAAGTTCCAAGATGGATATTTGCGCCTGTATTTTTTGTAATTGATCGATGAGATTATATTGATTGGAGGGAGGGTCTATAGATTGGGATGATAATGATGCTCCTTTCAATATAACTTTGGATTGTGCCCTTGTTGTGGCATTAACTGGTTGGTGCTCTTGTTTCCCTTTGAGTGTGATTACATTAATTTGGTTTTTAGATTTGTCCATACGTTGTACCAAATTAGTAGATGTAATGTCATTGTTTCGATTGATTTGATTGCATAACTCCTCATCCTCTTTGGCAGCAGAAAGACAAAGGATCGTTGTGTCATAAACATAACCAACATTCTTACCTTTTCTATTTGCGGAAGAGGATTCTCCCTTCTGATAGTTGGGTAGAGGATTTTTGAATGTTGTATGATCTTTGTTTGTTTGGTGTCCCTCTACAAATACTTTCTTTTGATCTATAAGGTCTTGTACCGCATGTTTTAACTGCCAACAATTTTCAGTCATGTGGCCTTTATTTTGATGGTAGTGACAGTAATGTGAGTCATTCCACCATGACGGTTTGACTTGAGGGTCCCAATTTCTAGCCTCTTGTACTTGAATAAGTTTTTCATCTAAAATTTCTTTGAGGACTGATTCCAACGATTGCCCTAATGGCATGAATTTTCGTTTATTGGATGGTCGTTGGAATGATTGGGTTTTTGTTTCTCCATGGTTTTGATTATTTCCTTGATCACTACTTTTTTTGACATTAAGACCATTGTTTTGTTTGTTTGTAGTGGTTGGCGTCAAGGTGAATACTGGTTTGGACATGTGTGTATCGATCGTGGTATCAACATAATTCTTTTGCCAAAATCTTGGCTTTTGTTGTTGTTGTTAGAGGAATTGCTATTATTTGAACCATCAAGGAAGTGTTTGATTGTTCCTCTTTTGATTAGAGCTTCTTCGATTTTGAGCCCCTTTTCGATAACTTGTTCAAATGTAGATGGACATTGTAAGTCCAATCTATAATTCATGTCATCCACTAAGTTGTCAATGAACATCTCTATCTTCTCCTCTTCAGGAATAGATCTAGGGTATTTAGCAAATAGCCTTCTCCATCATTGGAGAAAGGAAAGAAACTTTTCACCCTTTGCCTGTTTGGTGTTGTAGAGTTCTTTTAAGGTCACCCCATGTTGGATGTTGAATGAGAAGTGCGTTATGAACCTATTGATCAGTTCTTCAAAAGATTGGATCCCAGGTTCCATTTTAGAAAACCACTCCATGCAAGTGTTTCCTAAGCTTCTTGGAAATAATCGTAGTAAGTAAGAGTCCTCGTGTGCGAATTCTATGCTCATGGCTCGAAATTCCCGCACGTGATCAAATGGATCAGTTCTTCCATTGTATTTGTTGTACGCCGGGTATTCACAATACCGTGGAAATGGTATCATGTTAATGCTTGGGTCAAATGGATAAGGGCAAATGTCTTGTAAGGAATATATTTTTGTTGGCCCTTGTTGGATATTTTGGAACTGCAATTGTAATTGTTGGATTTGTTTTGTCAAAGCATCTATTTGATTTGGATTTTCTATATTAGTTGGGTTAGGTGTGGTCGTTTCCTTGAGTTAATTGACATCAAAGTCTTTAGGAAGCTTAGCACCTTTGTCAGCTAATAACAGAAGATGCTTTTCCATATCTTGTTCTAGCATCTTTTCCATAAATTTATGGAAATGAGGGTCTTGTTGCACTTTCTCGATTTCTTCTGTAGTTATTTCTTTCTCTTGTGAATTAGTGAGAGGATCAGTGTTGCTATATCATCCCCAAGGGTTTTCTTCAGCCATGGCTACTATTATTTCATTTTCCTCTTGTTGTTGTCTTTGATATGCTGATTGTGTGAAAATAGGCATACAAACTTTTTATTCTAGACTTTGATCTTGGATTTTTGATTAGATAA
This sequence comes from Sequoia sempervirens, assembly GCA_007258455.2. Classification (NCBI taxonomy): domain Eukaryota; kingdom Viridiplantae; phylum Streptophyta; class Pinopsida; order Cupressales; family Cupressaceae; genus Sequoia; species Sequoia sempervirens. The sequence continues at coordinate 47,368 of VDFB02169039.1, forward strand.
GTGTCGAGGTTTTTGACTTAAAATATAATTTAGTCGTGTCTAGTTTCGTGATGGAAGGATGATAAAAATCCTTGATAGGGAAACTTTGACACAAAAAAAAAATCTCAGATTTAGTGATAAGGACACTTTGCAAGATGTTTCAAGACCTAGGAATAATAGTAAAGTTTTCTTTTTGTATGATTCAAGTGTTTTGGACTATGGAAAAAATGTTTTGGACTGATGAAAACCTTGTTTTCGATATGGGTAGACTGACAAACTGTCTTACTAACTCTCTATTTTTCTGACTTTTTGGAGCGCTAAAATAGAGACATGAAGCGCTAAAATAGAGTTGGGACGCACTAGAATAGAATAGTGACACGCTATAACAGAGCAGTGAGGCGCTATAACAGAGCAATGAGGTGCTAGAACAGAGACCCAAACTGCTAAAACAGAGCTGGGACGCACTATAACAGAGTAGTGACACGCTAGAACAGAGACCGAAAATGCTAAAACAGATCTGGGATGTGCTAGAATAGAATCGTGGAGTGCTATAACAGAGCAGTGACGCGTTAGAATAGAGCAGTGACGTGCTAGAACAGAGACCTAAAGCGCTAAAACAGATCTGGGACGCACTAGAACAGAGTAGTGACGCGCTAGAACAGAGACCCAAAGCGCTAAAACAGAGCTGGAATGCGCTAGAACAGAACCATGAGGTGCTAAGATAGAAAACTATCTTACTCTATGAAACTCACTTGGTCTGGTATCGTATTGTATGGCTGGTTGTGGGATGTATTCTGGATGAATTCTTTGACTGTGATTGTGGTGTTGCCTAAGAGCCCTTCTTTGATAAAATGCTTGTGAATCTAAGGGAGCTACAGCATAGTCGTCTGTATAACCTCTAGAGAAATTGTGATATCTATGAATAAAAGTCCTATGTTGGAGTAGAACTGTCCTGCTTTGATATAAAAATCATTGCTTTCTCAGAATTTCTTTGTATGTAAGTGTTTTCTTTGGCTTTCTGATTCGTTTGACAAGAGATTTCTTGACAAATTTGGTGGATACCCAATCTCGAATCATGAGAATTTCACAAATGTTTTGATTTTGAAGCTTTTTGTGATGATCTTATCTGAATTTAATGAGAGAAAACACAGCAAGCAAGAATAGAATGGTTAACTTTAAAATCCTAGAATCTAAACAGATAGTGTATGTTCTTAAGAATCAAACATGATTCTTCTTGATTTTTACTGGTTTATAACAGATAAGACACTTCAGATAGACTCACTCCTAGAGACAAAAGGTCATCATTATATACTCAAATGGCCCACAGCTTGGAATTGCATCGACTCACACAGCCATGTCACCCCCTAGAGGGCACCTGTGTTTTTGTCTTTTTCAGGTGCGTACTCAGAGTGACGGAAGTGGATACCGGATCCCCTAAGCAAACAGTACTTGGCAATTATATGGTGAGTGCTTGAGGGTAGATTCTTCCCTGCCCCTGCACCACTGAGTATTACAATGTTTAGAAACTGACAAGCGTGCTTCTATTTCTAGGTTCTTAGATAGGGTTTCCGTTCAGAGCGGCAAATAGATAAACTCCCTTGAGAGACCTCCCAATCTTTAAAACAAAGATTTTGGGGATGGTTATCCTGCACACTTCTGTTGAAAGAGGGTTTCCCCAAATTCACATAATTTTTTAAGTGGGTTGGAATACCATGGCTTTTGGTTGTCCCCACTCAGGTCGTTCCCGTAGGGTGAGTACTTTTTCCCACTATGGCAAGCCTATCTAAAGGTTTTAATAAAATCTTGAAAATGCGTAAAGAAAAAGTGAGTCTGGTATTCTGATGCACCCAGTTAAGGGGAGAGCATAAACCCATCACCCAATCACAGTAGAAAAATTTTGTTCACTTTTAAAAACCCAAAAAGACAAATTAGCTAATCTATATGGAGATATTGCTCCATAAAAAGCATGATGTTCAATTTTAATCCCACAAGAAATTGTGCAGTTTCTATCCTAGGATTGATCAATTTTTATCCATTTGCTATCCTAGGATTGGTAAATTTTAATCCATTTGTTGTCTTAGGATTGATAAATTTTAACCAAAATAGACAAAAAAACAAAATCTGGTTGCGGATGCGTCGGATCCAGATTAAAAAAAAAAGATTTTAAAGACAAAGAGTCGAGGCGCTGAAACAGTGGATCGATGCGCTGAAATAGTGATGCGTCGTGCTAAAACAATTGAGTGGCGTGCTACAACAGAAGATCGGCATGCTAAAACAAACCACCGGCGCGCTAAAACAGATGACAGGCGCGCTAGAATAGACCACCAGAGTGCTATAGAATCCAACTGGCGCGCTATAAAAAGTCACGGTTCCGCGAAAACTATCACGCCAATACCTGTAAGATACTTTTCATAAAAAATTTGTAGAATATGGGGTTAGGCCCCACGGTGGGCACCAAATTGTAAGCGTAGGAATGAGTTAAACAATCTAAACATGCTTCTACACCTCTAAATAAGACATTGTATCTAAGATTCAAGAAAATTAAGCTAATTTAAACTAAGAATCTTCAGAAATCTGTCCTATTGCTCTTTAACTCTAAAGATTTCTCTAATCTACTTTTCTCTCAGATTTTAGAAGCTAATTAGATTATTGAAATGACACTTAGAGAATGAGAATTAAGCTATTATGATTCTATAATGCAACTAAGATGATTATACAGTAAAATTTATGAGAAAGAAACTACTGTAAATAGCCATGATTGTAAATTATGAAATACTGAAGAAAGCTTGATGGATGCTTGATAGGTTGATCCTAAAACTAGATTGCTTGAATGCTTGAATGTCTGGAAAACCTGCAGAATAAGATTGCACAAGTTAGGATCCATTTCTTGTAGCCAAAGACCTGTATTTATAGCTTTCACGCTAACACATTTGCACAGGGGTACGAGATAAAAGGTTGGGATTCAATTTGGAGAATTGAATGGCATGAGATGAGAAGGTGGAGCTGATCATGAAGGATTGTTCCTCCCCATGAAAACACTAGGCAAGATGAGAGGGAAGGTGGTTGGAAGAAGATCGAGAGGATTTCCTGCAGGTTTGTCCCCGAAGCTCTTCCGGTGAATGACAGTAGAATTAATTAGATTTTAAAATTTTAATTTTATTGGTGAGTGATAAAAGGAATATGATTTATGCATAAATTTAAATATTTTTGATTCATTTAAATTTAGCAAAAGAGGATTGAATAATTTAATAAATCAAACTATAGGGTTTGTTTATTAAATTAAAACAAAAGGAAAATGATAATTAAATAAAAGATTTTTAGAATATCTTTATTTAATTAAGAAGAAATGTGATGAGGTAATTAAATAACACAAATTATTTAAATTGTGTATTTAATTTAAGATAGAAGTATAAAAGAAGTAATAATGATAATAATTAAATAAAACAAAGTTTTTAATTTTGTTTATTTAATTAAGAGAGAAATAATATGATAAAAATGATAATAATTAAATAAAACAAAGTTTTTAATTTTGTTTATTTAATTAAGAGAGAAATAGAAGAATTAATAATGAACTTAATATAAATAAATATTTCTATTTATTTACTAAGTAGATGAATTTAAGATTAATTAATCAAATGAGTCGTATTTAATTAATTAGATTCTCTAGACCATTTTTAGGTGTCTACATAAAGAACCAAGATGGCATTGTACCTAGTGTGATGGAATTTGACTCGACAATCAGATAGGAGTATCCCTGTTCACACCTAGCATACGAAACCATATTTAAAATGCAATTCAAATATTTCAAACATCTCAGACCAAAACATTGAAAAGCAAGCCTTCCTATGTGGTCAACAAGACACCTAAAACACCCTCCCTACAAACCAAACAAGACACGCATGACCAAAGTTATATGTTACAAAGATGTCCAACAAGCACAACATACAAAAGATAATGATCATTTCCCCATTCCTTTCTCTCTAAATCATTTTGTTTAGACATCATCAACAGGTCATTGAAATGAGCACAATAAGATAAGTTTAAAAGACAAAGATCAAGTAAACAAACAAGCCAATGTTCTTCATACATCTAGCCAAGACTAAGCTATGGTGATGCTTGATGTTGTTGTCCATTGTAGGAAGGATGCATCCTAGGACATGATGTTATCAGATGATTTTGAGATTAACTGGATAATAGGCTATTAATACCAAGAGTTAACCAACATGTTTTCCTACTGACCTAGACTTGAGACCTTGATGTTTGATTTTTCACTTATAACCTACTAGACTTGTTTCCAATTGTTGTACCAAAGGTTGGGGTGACGATCGTTTATTATGAACTGATGTTTATTGTGGGTGAAAGTGAGATGGGATGGATGGATTTTTTCAAATATTTGGATGTTTTGGTGTTTTTGAATGCTTTGAGGTTGTTTTTAGTATTTTCAAGATGTTTTACAAATGTTTTGATTTTTAAATTTTCCAATGTTTTGGTGTTTTCTGAGATTTTGACCAAGAACCTAACCTAAGGACCTATCCTAGGGGCCTCGAGGGCTGATCAAAGATTAGCCTTGCCTGCGTTATACATGTAGAGACCATGTAATTCGACTGACACATACTCGTTTTATTGATGAGGTATAAACAAATGGTTTGTTATTTTATTATGATAGACCCATAAAGGAGTGACCTAAGGTGTCTCGAGGGCTGATCAAAGATTAGACTTGCCTATGTTTAGAGCTCAGAGACCCATAGTTCGATGTGACAACTCTATTTTTGACCTTTATGACTTTTTGACCTATTTTTTGGATTTTTGACATGTTTTGAATGTTTTTGGATTTTATGATTTTCTAAATGATTTTGGATTTTTTTATTTTAAGGAAGACTTCAAGAATATACACGAATCCGATCCAATGTAGGTATAAGAACGTGCCCCCAGCACGGTGTGATAGACTACTCTGATATAGGCAAGACAAACTGACCTTAGGAAAGTGCCAAGTAATACTAGGAGGGATCATGATACAAACACGGGATCAAGCTATGATGCAGACGTGGATAGGTGATGGATGGAGATATGGAAGTGTGATGGATGAATGATGCAGAACAAGCCGTAGAGATCATGGTGGAAGGAAAGTGCTTATTTACATGAGGTGCCTGTTTGCCAAGTTTTCACTAAGGTACTTGCCCAAAGTGCCACCGAAGTGGTTTTCACTAGAGAACAATTTTTTTCTTTACTATTCTCAATCATTTTTCTAATTTTTTTTGGATTTTTATATTTTTTGATTTTTTTAAATTTTTTGGATTTATACCTTGCAAGTTTAGGCATAAAATTTTTTGAGATGGGAGCTATTGATGGGCTCCTGCAGAGGCTCACCTTTAGGCGTGGATAGCTGATATGCCCTTGATTTATAACTTGTCATGATAATGAAGGGCCCCAACTAGTTAGGTTCAAACTTTTCTTTGTTGTTTGGATTTCGTACATTTTTCTAATTGTCTTTCAACACGAACTCTCTAACTTAAAAGGTCTGACTCTTGATCTTCTTATTGTAGCTCCTCTTGAGATGGTTCTTATAGACTTGTAGATGGTTCAAGGCATCCATGTGTCGTTCATCCAATAGATCTAGCTCGTTCAACCATGATACTCGATATTCTTCATCTGTAATGAGGTTTTGTAATGATATCCTTAAGGATGGGAGCTCTATCTCAATGGGAAGGATGGCTTCTGATCCATAGACCGGGGAGAATGGGGTTGCACCTATAGGCATGTGGATACTCATTTGGTAGGCCCATAAGGCGGGATTCAACTGTAGGTGTCAATCACGACCAGCTTCATTGACTATTTTCTTTAGGATTTTCAAGATGGTTTTATTGGTAGCCTCAACTTGGTCGTTTCCCTAGGGGTAGTATGGAGTAGAAAAGTGATGTTGGATATTCAACTTTTGGCATAGGTCTCAAACATCCTAGTTTTTGAAAGGTGTCATGTTATCTGAGATAATGGCTTGAGGGACACCGTAGCAAAAAATTAGGTAGTTCAAGATGAACTTGGAAATATTTTTTCCTATAATATAGGTCACGAGGATGGCCTCTAATCACTTCGTGAAATACTCAGTGCGGTGATGATGAACTTATGCCCACTGGATGAGGTGGGTGTGATTTTACCGATGAGATCGAGCCCCCATTGTGAAAAGGGCCAAGGTGTAATGATTGGGTGGAGCTCCTGAGCTGATGCATGGATGATATCCCCAAGTTGTTGACACTGCAAGCACATTCGAACATAGTCGTGAGCTTCCCTCTCCATTGTAGGCCAATAGTAGCCAGTCCTCAGCAGTTTCTTAGCCAAGGTCATACCACTCGAATGTGACCCACAAATGCCATTGTGTACCTCAGTTAAAGCACTCAAAGCTTCCTCGGTGTTTAGGCATTTTAAAAGGGTTCCTTCAATACTCCTACAGTATAGGGTGTCTCCTAAGATAACAAAGCAGGATGACTTCTTGACAAATGTTCTTTTGAGGTTCAGGGTTATATCAGCGAGGAAGACTCCTATTCTCAAGTAGGTGTATATATCATGATACCAGGGATCACCAAGACCAACGATTTCACACACAAATTCAGACTCTAGTACCTCGAACGCTGGTATGAGAAGCTATTCTACAAGGAATTCTTGCTTAGGGACATTGCGTGGGATATCTAATAGTGATTTGATTGCTTCCATAGCATTTTTTGCTCTATTGTTTGCCCTTGGTATTTTCTCAAACATGATGTCAATGAAGAATTCTTTGAGGCTTTCACCAGTTTCTTGTATGGAGTTAATTTTTCATCCTTCATTTGGTAGTCGTCATTGACCTGGTTAATGATAATTTGTGAGTCTCCATAGACCTTGATTTTCATGATCTGCCATTGTACTGCTATTTTGAGTCCTATAACAAGAGCCTCATATTCTGCAATGTTGTTTGTGCAAGGAAAAGATAGCTTATATGACTTGGGTATGCAATCTCCTTGTGGTGTAATGAAGAAGACTCCAGCTTCTGACCTGTGTTGTGTGTAGGATCCATCAAAATATACTTTCCAGTGATCTACTATGCTTATGTTAAAGATGGACTCATCGGGGAATTATGATACAAGTGGGTTTTCTAAATACATCGTTGCTTCTACTAGCTAATCTGCAATCACTTGTCCTTTAATGGCCTTTTTTTCTACATACTCAATGTCGTGTTCTATCAGGATCATAACTCATTTAGTTGTTCTCCCTGTGAGCATTGCTTTAGAAGCAGATACTTAAGAGGATCTATCTTGGCAATGAGTTTTATCTGATGTGCTAACATATAGTGTCTGAATTTTTTTGCAGTGAACACGACTGCTAAGCAAGCCTTCTAAATGGATGTGTAATTCAACTCATGTCCTACCATGGTTCTTTCGATGTAGTAAATAGCTCTCTCTTTCCCATTTTCATTATGTTGTTCTAAGAGAGTGCCAAGGGTTGCTACTGTTGCTGATATATACATGATTAATGGCTTTTCTGGAATCAGTGGCATAAGGACCGGTGGTGTCAGCAAGTACTCCTTGATTTTATTAAATGTCTGGTCACATTTCTCATCCCACTTGTAGGCTACCCCCTTGTGGAGTAGATGAGAATATGGGATAGCCTTATCTGCTAACTATGCTATAAACCGATGAATAGATTGGAGTCTTCCTTGTTAACCCCTTAACTGCTTTAATGTTCTTGGTGCTTCCATCTCGATAATTTCTTTGAATTTGGAAAGGTCTATCTCGATGAACCCCTCATAGATATGATATACCTGAAGATCTTTCATGACTGTACAACGAAGACACACTTCTTTGGATTGAGTATGACCTTGTATTCTTCTAGCCTATCAAAGATGGAGCTTAGAGATGGTATGTGATCCTGATGTTTTTTTTATTTGGCCAATATGTCATCCACATAGTCTTCCACAGTTTTGTGAATCATGTCATGAAAGATCAATGTCATAGCTCTTTGATAGGTAGCTCCTACATTTTTCAACCCAAATGGCATCATGTTCCAACAGTATGTCCCCCATGCACAAGTGAAAGTTGTCTTGTGTTAGTCATCCTTAGCTAGCATGATCTGATTGTACCCTGAGAATCTATCCATTAATGACAACATTACATGCCTCATTTTTTGATCCACAATCATATCCATATTGGGAAGAGGGAATTCATCCTTTGGGCATGCCTTGTTTAGGTCTCTAAAGTTGTGCAGATGCGGATGCCCCCATTGGGCTTAGTCACTGGTACCAAGTTTGAAACCCACTCTGTATAATCAATTGGCCATATGAACTAGCATCAAGGAGCTTTTGTAATTCCATCTTGACCAATAATGTTATTTGTGGATGCATCTTTCTCAGTTTTTGTCTTACTGGTTTTTCTTCTAGATAGACATCTAGATGGTGAACCACAACTTTTGGATCAAGACCAGGCATGTCGACGTAGGTCCATGCAAATTTTACCTTTCTTTCCCTTAGGAATGCAGCTAGAAGTTATTGTTCTTCTTTCAAAAGTGATTTTTCATAGAAGGTTATATGTGGTGTTTCTTCTGTTGCCAAGTTGACCAGATACTTTTCTGCTAAGACTGTTGACTTCTCCTGATGAATAGTACTAAGGGGAAGATTGAATCCCTCATCCTCTGGCACCTTAGAGAGGTTTTCACCATTGGATGTGTCCTTTGATTTTACTATTTTTAGGTCAGAGAGTGCTATATTGTGGTTTCACTCAAAGACCTAGATATTATTCTTAAATTTTCACTTTTGCGACTGAAGGATTCAATCATTTCCCCATAATAGGCATGTGTGTCCAACTCAATGTCGAACCCAACTTTGTGATCTCCACATGGTATAGTATTTTGCAATCCCATGAATTCTGAGAGAGCCTCATTATTTTTTAACATGTCTCGAATCGGTGGTCCTCGTTGGTCGTAATCAATGAGTTGGGGGTAGACAAGTTTCAACTCATCGGTCTAGCTACTTGGTTCGAAAGATAGGGTACTAATCATGAGAAGGGGGAATCCTTGAATAGCATGGGTAGGTCAGTTATGGGGTCTTTGTCACACACATCGGTTATATCAAAGGTATAGTTGTCTAAAGGAAATCATGTGGATGTTGGTAACTAAGGAGGAGCTTTGACTTTTCTAACTGGGGCACGTTTTCCAAGTATGGCTATTTTCAGAGGGGTACATCCAAGGCCAAGATTCCTTAAGAACTTCTCAGTAATAATGGGATCTAACGGGCCGTTGTCATTTTTCCTGAGTTTCTTGTTCTTGTTGTAGCCCATGCTAAGCAACATCTGTAGTCCTTTGTTGCTATCATCCATGGGAAGATCAGGCACGGTCCTTTCATCTTGATATATCAAACTAGATATGTCTTTTTTGTCTACCACTTCCCGACTAAGGTCTCCCTAGCACTTGAATCTGGAGGGGTCTACTTTGAAGGTTTGAGATGAAGTGTTATTTGGATGTGGTTGCCCATGAGATCTAGCAGATTGAGGTAACTCTCCTATTACGAAGGCACTCTTTTTCATTTTGTAGTCCCCACACCCATTGTCTTGGATAATGACTTCGATATCAGAGATGTTAGGAATGGTGGGTTTCTTTGTCTCAGTTTTGGAGGCTAAGGTAGATAGGTTTGCATATGGAGTCATAGGGCCTTCATCATTCTTTGGGACTTGAGGGATCTTGTAGTACTTGGCTTCTAGATTCTTACAATAATAAAATGGTTCAAGATCTCCATGGACCGTGACTTCTTGATTCTAATAAGGAAACTTGACACATTGATGGAAGGTAGATGTGACAACTTTCATCCCATGGATCCATGGGCGCCCCAGGAGGATATTGTAAGGTAGTTCTAGATCAAGGACTTGGCATGTATTTTCCATGATTGTTGGCCCTAATTGAATAGGGAGTTGAATGGTGCCTTGAGACACTCTTTCTTGATCATCATATGCCTTGATTGTAATACCTTTACCTTTTTCAATGAAGTCTTCAAAGAATCCTAGATTCTTTATTAGCTTGAGAGTACAGATATTCACGCCTACACCCCCATCCACCAAGACTCTTTTGACTTTATTCTTATGAACTAGGACTTCAAGATGGAGTGTGCGGTTATGAGATGGTTGTGTTGGGAAGTCCTGATCAGAAAATGTTTGGAGATGTGGTGTGGTGATGTGTCTAACCATAGGTTGGAACTGGTCTGCATCAAGATTTTTTGGGATGGAGGATGAAGCCAATACTTTTTCTAGGATCTTCCTATGTGTGGGTGAGATTTTCAGCAACTCCATGATGGAGATCTAGATGGGGGTTCTTTTTAGCTAGCCCAAGACATTATAACCATTGGGAAAATATTTTGGATTAGAGGTTGATGCCTTGGGTGGTTGTGATGGTCCAGGAATGGTAACTCTGCCACCGCGTGTGGTGACTCCATAGTCGAATGTAGCTCCCTTAACATTGACAACAGTGACCCATTCATCTAAGGATGGAACAACATGATATTAAACATGGTTTACATTGGTATACTTTGTCTTTCCATTTTTGTTCCCTTTATTGTGATCTGGAATCAAATTCGTGTATATCTTAAGGTCCTAATTTCTTGTAGGTAATTCAACATTTATGATTCTATCATCGATGAGGTCTTGGATCAAATTTTTCAGTCTCATGCAATTGGCCATCATGTGCCCCTTCATTTTATGAAAATCACAAAGGTGACTTTCGTTATACCATGGAGGTTTCACTTGGGGTTCTTGATAATTCTCGTAAACGGGGATTTCAATGAGATTCTCTTGTACTAGTTCTTTCATGACAGATTTGATTGATTCCCCAAGGGGTGTGTAGTTTCGTTTAAGGGGATACTTGTTCCTTGGGGGTGGTCCCCCTTGATTATTCAGATTATTGATCATTTGATTGTTGGGTGGTTGTGATGATATGTTGGCTTGTGTGTTGTTTTGGTTGTTGACTTGTGGTTGTTGATATGATTGTGTGTTTTTCCTTGGGGTACTGATTATAACTTTGGCATCAACCACACCATCATTAGTAACATTCTGGTTCTTTTCCCATGTGTAAGGTTTTTCGTTATAACTAGTTGATGGACGATTCTCTTGATAAGTAGGTGTTCCCCCTTGTGTGATAAAGGCTCTTTTGATGTTGAGCACCTTTGGGATCAACTAGTCATATGTGGTGATGCATTGCATTTTCAGCTAGAAGGATAAGGTTCCTTCAAGATTAGCAATGATAGTGCATATTTGTTGTTCTTCTGGCATAGTCCATTTTCTCATGTTGGCCTTAGATCACCATCATTGTAAGAAGGATGTGAATGTTTCCCCCTTAGCTTTTTTGAGATTAGATAGTTCTTCTAGACTCACATCCATGCCTATGTTGAATGCATAGCTTTGTATGAATGCATCCATAATTTCTTAGAACTTTTTGATTCTGGGGGGAAGGTGAGAGAACCATTCCATCACTGGTCCAACCAGACTCTGAGCGAATTTTTGCATTAGATAAGTGTCGTTGTATGCAACTTCCATACAATGTACTTGGAATTCCTTGATGTGATCTTCAGGATTAGCCGTCCCACGATATTTGTCAAAATTAGGTATCTCGAACCCTTTTGGGAATGGAACCATCGCAATGCTTTTGTCAAATGGATAAGGGCACAAATTGCTTGGTGTTTTCATTGACTTCCCTGGTTAGAGGTCTAACACTTGTTTTGAGATCAATTTGATTTGTGTAGACACATCATTTCATGGATCGAGTGGTGGGATGAACACGTTTTGGGGTGGTTTGATTGTTTGAGTGATGGGTGGATTGATTTGTGTGTTTATGGGAGGTGGTTGCAAATTTTTTTGCGTGACCAATGCCTCTTGGTATGCTTGTAATTGCTACTATGTCAATAATGCTTGTTGTTGGTCTTGTTGTTGTTGTGCCAACAATGCTTGTTGTTGGGCTAGTAGTTGAGTTGCTTCTTGTTGCACTTGATATTGTTGCAAAGCTTGATGATATGCTTGCTGCTAAGCTGCTTGTTGTTGTGCTTGGTATTGTGCTTGTGCTTGAGCTTGTTGTGCTTGATATTGAGCTTGCACCTAAGCTTGAGCTTGTTGAGCAGCTTGTGCAGCCTAGGCATCCTAGGCAGATTGTACGACTTGGGTTGCTTGTGCAGCTTGGGCGACTTGGGTGACTTGTTATTGTTGCAACAAAGCTTGAGCTTGTGCTTGGGAAACTTTTTGTGCTTGTTGTATGGCTTGTTTTGCATGTGCTTGTTGAGCAGCTTGCATGGCTTGTTGAGCTTGAAATTGTTGGAATGTTTTTTGATAGGATTGTTGGGCAACCTACAGTGTGATATTGTATTGATTTTCCATGTTTGGTTTTGGTGGTGGAGGTGGAGGATTTGGAACAGTGTGAGATGTCATGAGGAGAGTTTGTTTAGGTGGTTGTTGAGGTGTCATTTGGGTGATGACAGGGGGTTGTGTGATTGATGGTGTGGTTGTTATGTTGGGTCCTTGGGAGACCACATTTATAGATGGTGCAGTGATTGATTGTGTTGTTTGGATTGGTACCACCTAGTGTTATGATATCGATGGAATGATCGAAGGATTGTGTATGTTGATTTGATTTGCGATTGGAGGATTGCTTTGATTTGGTTGATTGAGGATTGGTAAAGGGGTTTGTAACAAACCGAGGATTGGTGTGGATGTTAATGGTAGAGGGGGAAATGGTGGGAAGATGGGTGGTGTGTTTTCTTGAGAAAGTGATGATGAGGGATCAAAGATTCCCCCTTGTCCAAATAGTCCCCCTTATCCTTGCAAAGTCATGGGGAGAGAGACTTATGTGTTAAGGGAATATGTCAATGTTGCAGAGAAAGTGGATGGATTGTTAGTGTCATGAAAGACGAGTGGAATGTATGGGTGTTTTGGATCTTGAGGGACAGTATTCAGTTGACTCAAGATGGTGTTTGCATCCAAGTCTTGGTTGTTTACAAGGACATGTGTTTGAAGAGCATGAAGCAATGAACTCCCCTTGGTAACTATGGGTTGACTTGGAGAATGAGATGAGATTGGTTGTGGGATGGTTTGAATGATGCTTTGGAAGGAAGGTGTGAATGAGACCAGTGGCATAATCCCAAGAGGTTTCTCCACAATACTACTTACATCATAGTCAAAAGGGAGTTTAGCCCCCTCTTTAGCCAATTCCAACATGTATTGTGAAGGATTAAGTCTCATCATTGTGTTGACAATTTTGTGATTTTTTAGGTTTTTGGACCATTTCCATGATTTCATCTTGAGTCATGCCTAGGAGATTATTGGTGATATCCTCCACTTGGAAACCTCCCTCTTGAAAATCTTGTGGAATTTGAGGAAGGTTGAGTGGGGGATTGCTAGATCTGATGAGGTTGATTTCAGGTGCAGTTTGACTCTAGTCACTTGAAGTTGATGTTTCTTTCTTTGTTTACATGTTCTTCTTGTGTTGAGATCTAGTTTGGACCATAAAATAAGGATCAATTTTCAGGAATGTGGGAGGTGAACCTCTAACTCCTTAGATTGGTCTAAACTTTAGGTACAAAAAAGAAAGTCTAAGATGTTAAGGATCAAAGGGTGGTGATGAGATGATGAAAGTTGAGTGGTGTGAATGATTGAACTTTTAAGGAACCTTGGAGGGATACTTGACTTTAGGACTTTCAAATTTTTTATTTTAGATTTGATTTTGGATTTTGGGTTTGATTTGGATTTGGATTTGATTTGGATTTGATAATGAACTTATAGAATCCAAGAGGTTAGATGTTGTCTTGGAATAAACTTGTTCATAAGATGATAATTTAATTAAGTGTATGAAGGATTTATCTACACACCTAGTCAAACAAAATGATTTTGATTTGTTTGAAAGGATTTTCCAAAAGTCTAGTATGAAGGATTTTTCCAAGATTTTTAAGAGTTGTTTGTGAGATGGGTTTTGATTGATGTTTGGGGGATGGATGAAAGTGTTGATTTTGATCCTAAGTGAGCTTAGAGATACTTTTGTTTACAAGACCTAGGTTTTGAAGAACATGCTATACTTCCAAGAAATTGTTAACCCTACAAAGTGAGATACTCAAAATGTTGAAAAAGACTTGGATTTTAATAATAATAGAACGAATACAAATTGGGATTGTCTTTTGAAGCACGTATGTAAATGTTATAGACCAATCTTTCTCTAACTGTGTAAAGCATAGACTAATGTTTCTTGAGATTTCTTGGAATAAGATGTTTGTTTCGATTGGTGGAATTTGGTTTTGGGATTTTGATCTTGCGAGAAATCATTTGAGAAAACACATGTGTGGGGTTCAATTGTCTTTTATCTTTGCTTAATGAGTCATTTTTACCACAAACACTTTCTTGCTTAGCTTTTTCAAACTAAATGTCTAATGTCTCAATTTCTTTTCATCCCACAAAGTCCATTATGTGGAAATCAAGAGAGTCAAGGCAATAGTTCCCTAATGTTGACTTTAGAGAGAGAAAATTGAGATATAAATCCAAATACTTAGAAGCCTCTAAGGATGAAATCCCTAGGGACAAGCAATAGCACTTGGATTTTCAAAGGTATTTGCTCCTTCTAAAGGTTTGAAATTTTATTCCCTTGTTGAATGTTTTTTTTCAAGATTTTGGATCCAAGCAATATGTTTACCTGACTCAAAGTTTGCACAACCCTAGGATGGAAAAGAAAATATTTGTTGAATTCCCACTTGGATAAATCCAACTGTGCTTATTCAGAGTAGATGACTAGAAGCTTCACCACACTGGCTCCCCTCCATGGCACTCACTTCTACAAGTCATCCAAGCTTCATTTCTCATGAATCTCCCATGATGAACTTTTCATCTCAAAAAAGAATTACAAATATGTGGGACAGCTCTGGAGGTCCAACCTCCTGATGCCAACAAATATTGGGATTTTGGATTCTAAACAAAGGTTCATAGTAAGGTCATCCAATTTAGTGGGTGCAATGATGAACTCCTTATGAGAGATCTCCCAACCCTTAGAACAAGGGCTTTACGCATCATAAAGACACTGGGGAAGAGTTATCATGCACCACTTCCCATTGTTTATGATTTTCATTGCAACCACAAATTTATATAGCAGTTTGGAAGAGCTTGGCTTATGCTCGTTACCGCTTGGGTTGTTCCCTTGGGGTGAGTACTTTTTCCCACCAAAGCAGGCCCTCTAAAGGTAAACAAAAGTGAGTAAGTACATCTGTAGTTCGATCAATCTTTGTTTGCGTGAACAAAGAGAGAACACACACAATGTATCTACTTACACTAGCAAGATTTGTTCAATTTTAAGAGCCCAAATTCAAAATGTGGAGGCAATCTTTAAGACAACCTAATATCACCAAAATGCTTTTGATTTTCAAGATCGTCGTGAAGTGCGAGAGAAGTGCATACACATTTCGATGGTATTAGTTTGTAAAAAAGATTACAAAACAAGATAAGCATGTGTTCATTTTAGACCTCAAAAGCAATAGTGAGTTCTTTTTAAAGTACCAAACTTGAGTGTGAAATTGATTGTTCAATTTTTAACCAAATCCAAAAACTAGTGAGTTTCTAAGTTCAATTTTAACCAGCATGAAGCGATCAAATCAATGGTTAATTTTAAACCCAAAACTGAAGTGAGTTGGCCTAGAACAAAAAATGAAAGCAGAAAATGGAATCCCTAGGCTTATTACAATAAGCATTTAAAAATGCTTTGTCAATTTCAAGTTTAATGCTCAATTTTCTTGAATTCCAATATGTTTGTGTTCTTTGATTCCAATGTGAGAGAAAAACCACTATTGTTCATGTTACCACCTTCAGCTCATTTTGGTAGGGCTGGAATTGTTTGTCACATCTAAGGTGAAAGGTACATTCATTTTTATGTTGATAATTCATTTACAATGAAGTATTTCAAATGGAATTTAGTTGATTATGTAAAGTTCACAATAAAATATTTATAAAATTTGCATAGTAATGTTGTATTTTATTCATTTTTGAAATCAAACAACATACAAGATTGCATAAACATTATTTTTTCATGCTTTGAAAATAGAGGAAATGTTTAAAAGTACCACACAAGCCATGGGAATGACTGAATTAATTCAATACGACATAGAAAGCAAGCTATACATTTGAAGATGAAAATAGCAAAGAATATATGGAAAGGGAACATATCCATCATTGCCTGGCAATGTTGGTGTTTATTGTTGTTTCTCCTATCTTCATATGGTTCTTCTTGTATTTAGCTCCTCTCGTACCCGATCATCAAAAGCACCTACTGCAATTGATTGAAAAAGTCTTGTTAGAGCTTTGGATATGAGCCTGATCATATATCCTATCAGCAAACATATAACTTACAACTATGAGGCATTAAATCAATTGAGCCATTAAAAGATGAATGCAAAAGTGTCAGATTAAATCATCAAAGGAACATTGAATTCACTATTTTAATCTAACTTGTTTGTTCAATGTGTAGGTAAAAGTTTACATTTCATTACTGGTTCATCGCAATTCAACATTTCAGTATGTGGGAAAAATGGGGCTCCCACAAGGGTCGAGCCCAACATACTGCAAAACACATTGTCATGAATGTGATAGTGAACAAGCATACATATTTCAAGTTCACAACCAAAACATCATAGAAAATAGTGAAGGAGACAATGATAGTGTCTATAGGAGTCTCAAACATTGATCATTCAGAGCAACCAAGTCAAAGATGCAAAAGCAGTCATTTAAGTTGGATGATACAAATGAACAATGGTCTTTTCAGAATATTTGTTGATATGCAAGATTGAATAAAATGCTTCATTTACATAATGTTTCACATCATTTATTGTTCTCATGTTTAACATCATATTTGATGTAAACAAACATCATGAAGAATGCATATGGATCAAGAAGGCAGCCAAGGTACCTTGTTTCCCAGATGGAAGGACATCATGCTAGTATAGAGTTTTGCTATAGTTTTCATTTATCACAGTGAAAGGATATTGTATAACATAACAGTCATAAAACAAGGCTCTCAAAGCCCACAGTTGAAAGTGTAAAGAAAATGGAAAGACCATTAGAAATATGTCAATACACAATCACAATGTGATGGGACAGCATCAAACAAAGGCATGAAATGGAGTTGAAATAAAAGAATCATCTCATATTTGAAGACAACAACCACAATGCCATCAAGACAACAAAGATATTATAGTGACTTTACAAAATCAAATAGACAACCATAATAATAAGCTTTAACAGTAAGCTTTTATTCTTGACAGAGAAGCCTCATAATGGCATACTTCATGAAAATCATAGTCATAAATCTCTACATCAATGACAAAGATATTATAGTCATATAAGTTGACAGCAGTCATAATAACAACAGTGTAATATTTTGAGAAAGCAGCATTAAAATGATATAAGTCTTTCATGTATGTACAATGATAGCATGACTGTCAAGCATACCCAATGGGAATTGTTAGAGTACAACATAAACTTAATTTATCTATGAGTAATGACAAGTGTACAATATGATATGGTCATAAACGGGTGATCCCACAATAGTGGTTTAAAATTTTTGGCCAAACTAGACATTGAAATAAAAAAAATTAACTAAATCTTCACTTTCAAGTACCTATAGCGGCTAAACCGTGAGGAATTTGAAGATAATGTAAACTAGAGTTTCATGAAATTTTTTTCTGTAGATTCTAAATATATTTTTTTCAAAAATTTTGGAATTAGATTGCACTTCTTTTTCCATCTCCCTCAAAAACTAGTTTTTTTCAAAAAACAACATTTTTAAAAAGTGACGCTCACTGTATAATGCATAACTTTTTTTCCATCAAGGATAAAATTATAATTCTTTGGAATTTAGATTTGTAACTCTGATATCTAGTGATTCCACTTGATTAGATAGTTTTTTCTTTAATCAAGTTTTGAAGTCAAACTAATTACAAGTTAGAAATAGCGCAACCATATAACACGTAACTTTTTTTGTATGTATCAAAATTCAATTTTTATTTTTTTTGGATCAAGGACTTCAATATCTAGTGCACTCATATTTTTCAAAAAAAGAAATTGATAATCTGCTATTTTTCCACATGTGCAGAACATAGAGCTTGATTTTCGGTGAAAAACCTACATTCACAAGAAATAAAAAATAAATATAATAATAAAATTAAATTTGTTTAAAATTATACTTTTTGGGAAGCTTATAATAAAGACTACATACTTACAAAAAATAAATTTTAAATGAATTCATTTGATCCTCCAAAAGGTAAATCAAAAGTGGTTTTTTATCATCATTTTGATAGGTGTAAAGGAGACTCCGTTATAGGTATGATTTAAAACTAGCGGGGTTTTATCAAAGGGGGTTTGATCTAAGGTAGTTTGATCAAACCCTCTTCAATTGGAATGCTTTAAATGGAAATTTTTAAGGCTTAAATCATTATATTTTCTAAAAATATGTGATTTCAGCAAAAATTAGAATCTCCTAGAAATTGTAAACCAGCTTTGTGGGATCACCGAAACCTTCCTTCAGATTTCATGATTTTAGCCTCAGTTTTCCATGGTGGATGTCTACAGAAATTTCTTTTTTATCTCCTATAGAAAGCATCGAACAAAAATGTGCACAAATGAAACCCATGTTTCATAACAAATTTCAAAGGTGTTTCAAAGGGATACCCAGAAAGCCATTGGGTTTCATTGTTTATTTTTGTGCTATGGGTCAAACAAATGGAAAAAATACTCACCTCATATTTTAAAGAGAAAATTCATGATAAAGCAAGCTACATCAAGCAAATGAGAAACCTAGTTGGGGTTTTCTATCAAAAAACTCAAATACATAAATAATAAGGGTTTCTTGCCAGCATTTTTACGTAGAAAAAACTCAGAAAAATACATAAGATAAAATATATTCTGAGGTTCTCATGGCTATAGCCTAAGAATACAAATTTTCTCACCAAATTCCAAACCCACATTGGGTAGTGATTTAAAATGACAACTATAGAGGAATTGGCAAGATTTTGAGCTTATTCAATTGTTGAAGCTTTTTTGAAGGTTGTAGATACTACAGTCAAAACTCGCGGCCTGCAAAGGGAAAAAATGAAACCCTCGAAGTGAAGTTGCGACCCATTATACAGAGCTCCAGATGAGTATAAAATAATCTCATAGAGGGAGGCTTGAATAATTAACAGTAAACACAGAGAATGCATCAGAAAATTGTGAAAGTCGCGGCCTGAAGAATAAAATCTTTTTATACACAAACAATGAATTATTTCTTTCAGAGAAACAAAAGACTCAATGTTTTTGGCCAATGAACAACTTACCACACAGTATGAGCTTTTTACTGCATGAATGGCTCAAGATCTCATCGAGTAGACTCCAAGATATAACCATAATTTCCTCCATGGCGGCGCGACAACAAGTTCTCTCCAGAGAAATGAAAAAGTGAATGAATGAAATGAAGAGGGTTTCCAAGTTTTACCATGCCTTAGTTCAAATGATGGTGGGATTTTTTACCATTTGTTTAAAATAAATCATTTCATTCTAATAATAACATGGTCTTGACTTTGGAAGTCAATTGATCTAGTGATTTGGAGAGCCCATAAGCTAATCATGATGCTCAAGGAATATAAAGGTTATATATTTATTTTCTTGAAAAAATATTTTGTAGAAGCCCCTTTATATTATTTGTAATGTTTATTTAACATTATTAAAATAATTAATTGTTTTTAATAGTTGTTGAATTAAACTATTTTGAAGGCAAGTGAACTAAGATGAAAGTGATGTATTATGCATGCCATGAAGAGTGTGACTTGAGTCTCTTTTGAGATTATTACTCATGCAAAAAATGGAGACTAGAGGTGGAACCGAAGTGTTTTATGCATTAAGGAGTAAAACTGGAGTAACTCATGCACTTTATTTTCTGGAGATTCTCTTTGGCTCTTAGTCAAACTAGAGTCATTTATGAGTTCACTTGATTCAAATGAGTCATTATTATGAGTTTGGAGCAAATGGTGGAGTTTTTCATAACATAACCTCAGCTATGCATCAATTCTCGGGATATTTTGATCATGCACATTGGAAGGTGGAGTTTGACCACTTGTTTTTGTATTTTTCATCAGTTGTGGGCACTCTTTTCATTCATTTTCTCTTTTGCTCGTGAGAGAGGTTTCTGGGAGATTTTTACACTTTCAGTTGACTATTTCTTCCACCTCTCAGCACATTGGAGTTATCATACATTGTATATAGGAAAAAGACTTACTCTTTTTTCTCAGTTCTTACCTTTTTCCTTCTCTTGAGTATTGCAGAGAAGCTTAGAGATTTGTAACTTAGCTTTTTTACAATTTTATAATATAGTAGCAGGTTACTTTCAGATTTTTGCAGTGTTTCCTTCTATCTTTCAGGACTATCAAGTTGCCTTCTCAATTTCAGGTGTTTTGTAATAGAATGATTTGATGCAAAGTTATTGTGTTTTGATAAAACCTTTAAGTTTATGTCTCATTCTTTCATTGCATGTACACAAAAGTAGTTAACCATCACAGGTTGTAAATTGTGTATTGTATTATTTTGCATTTTGAGTCATGAAAACATTGTTTTCCTTCAAAGAATCAGATATTACAGGCCTCTTTATGAATTACTTATGTGATTTGATTGCACAAATTGAGTTGTGTAAAATGGTTCATTAAGGGATAGTTGTGAGTCATCTTCTGCAATTTACTATCATTATTGGTGCATCACCTCCTAGATTAAAGCTTTCCATTTCAATTTAGCTATCTTTCTTACCTTTTCCCATCCAAGTTATTAGATTCTAGGAGATCAAAAGGGGAACCGGCCCATAATCTAGAGATTCACTTTCATTATGAGCAACCCATAGACTCGAAAGTGTTTCCATGTTACATGGGATTGTTGAGCTTTTTAGCTTCGCATTCGGGTGCAATTCCTCGTGATAACAGTTCCTCGATGCCAACCTATCCCATAGTGGATTGGTGCTACTTTGATGTGGAAAGTATCCCTTTCCCAACCCTTGATAATCTTGATGATGGATGTGTGATGAACAACATGGCAAGAACCTAACTATGAATGATGGAATCTATTCTTAATTGGATGAAAATGTGGATTCAAATGAACATAATGAACTTACATGGATTGTGGATAATAAACTTGCATAAACTTGTGGATGATTGTGGATGAACTTGTGGATCCTAAATTAGTAGAGAAGGCATCTATTTATAATGAAGAAGGTTTGAAAAATGGAGAATAGGATGGATGTGGGATTAAAGAATAAACCAATGGCATTGTGCCACTTGTCAACATGCTAATGAAGGAGAGTGGGGCACATTTTGAACAATGTGCATGTTAAATGTATGTAGGTGGAATTTGAATTTGAAAAAGTGACTTGTGCATTTGGAGTTAATGCCAAGTTGGAGGACAAAAGTCCTTTGGGAGGGAGAATTCAAATAAGTGGAATATTCCAAGAATATGCCACATTTGAGTGAAAATAGAGGAATTAATAAATCAAATAAATTGATTTACATGTGCAACTTGCAAATGCTAGAGGAATGGAGGAGTGGTGTTAGGATTTAATTAGTATTAATTAACTTAGATGAAGTTAGTTTGATTTGACATTTGATTTAGATATTTAGATTTATTTAAATCAAATGAGAGGATAGTTGGGAGATTTTAATTAAATAAAATGATTTATTCAATTAAATGAAGAACTTTAGGATAAAATAAAGTTGATTTATTTAATCACAAAGAGAACATTAGGATTTGATAAAATAAAATTGATTTATTTAATCAAAGAGGAAACATTAGAATTTAATTAAATAAAGTTAATTTATTTAATTAAAGGAGGAATTTGATGAAATAACCTGATAACGTGTATTATATGATTAAGGAGGAAATTTAATGAATTTAATTAAATAAAGATTATTCAATTAAATGATTAGTAAAGAAGTGATCAAGGAAGAATTGAAGTTAGTGAATCAAAGTCGAGTGCATGATATCAATCAAGATAATATGAGCGTCTACACAAAGTATGGAATAATCTCTATGTGGCTCATTATCATGCTATGGATTGTTTGTGTGAAGAAAATATTTAAATAGTAATTATTATGTCAAGAAGCTTCTACAATGACATTAGGGTAAGAAGTCCCTTGTCATGATCATATACATAAAAACTAAAGCATAAACAATGTGTATAGTAGTTGCAGCCTATCATGGCCTCATTTTGGCAAAGAATCTTGGGGTCTCTAAACTTTGGTTGGAAGGGGACTTGCTTAATATAATAAATTGTCTTTTGAGGAAGTGTCTGCCATCATGGTCTATCGCTCATCTTATTAATGATTCAATCTCCATCATTAATTCTTTTGAGGAGATTAGAATCTCTCTTGTGTTTAGAGAAGGTAACATGCTAGCTGACGGATTTGCAAATTTGGGAGTGGTGGCTAAATATGATTGGGACTCATTTGAATCATTACCACTCAATCTTAAATCTATTTCCAACGATGACCAGGTGGCATGTATTTAAGGTGGTCGATATAGGGGAAAGGTTCTTCATAATATTTTTGAGTTGGCTTATGCATGTTGAACCTTGGCCCTGCCCATTTCATAATTACAACTTTGATGTTCGTAAAATTATGGCCTAGCTATGTAGGCAGGGAAGTACTTTGAATGAAATGCTCACATGTTTTGTGGGTATTATTTTGCATGGTTTTGCAAATAGCCAGGCTTATTTTGTTCTTGCAGAATTTTTAGGTGTTGTTAGGTTCTTGCTTTTTACATGCCGCCATGGGTGGAGCTCACTGCAAGGTTGAACTGAGCTCGTGTGAGGAGTTCCAAAGCAATGAAACAATGTGGGATCATTTGGAAAAGGGTGGGGTAACCCAGTATATGCAAAGAATACAAGGCCCTAATCTTGAAGCTACAGAGTTTTTGTAAAAGGGTGAAATGGTAGGACTCTACGTTATAAAGGGGTGGAGTTCAATATTGATGAGGATTTCATTGTAGAAGTCACTGGGCTTTCATCTTCTGGGAGGAAATTCTACTAAGATAGAGTTGCTGCAAAGAAATCCTTTGCTATTTTTTTTTCAAATTTGATGAGAAGAAGAAGCTCCAAGAGGTTGAGAGTGGTGGGTATGCCTATAAGTCTCTTAAACCATTATGGAGGGATCTTGTGTTGGCTATAATGCATTATTTCACATTGGAAGGTAGGTTCTCTATTGTTTATAGTTATCACTTTATGTTGTTGAATCACTTCCACCATAAGGTGTTGGTCTCTTTTCCTTTTCATCTTTTACTGTCGATGGAAAATAGTATTAAGGATCACCGTAAAAACCCTAAGAAGTTCATTCTGCATGAAGGCCTTATGAGTCTTTTGTTTGCTCATATTAAGCTCAAATTAATCCCTATTTCTCCTAAAACCTTGACTCGCAAAAAAGGGGTTAAGAATTCTTGTTATGAGATAGGGGATTCTACTAGGGAGTGGGAAGGGAGTTCTGAGGATGAAGACTCAGATTTTGATGAAATGGATGTGGATGATGGTGTGTCTGAGGAACGGTCTGAAGCATCTGAAGCATGGTCTAAGGGTTACGAAATGGACATTGAATTGAGGGAAGCCAAGGTGTAGCCAGGTAAGAAGAGTTATAAGGGGAAATCTAAATGTCCTAGGAAAGACAAATCGTCTACTAAGAGAAAGGTGGAGTTGGTGAAAGATGTGGATACTCCTGGTTCAGGTGTGAAGCCTACTCTAAGTCCTAGGAAGGTTGGCATGGTGGATAATTCCCCTATGACTGATGCTAAGGGTCCTGAAATTGTGGGGGTTGTAAATAATGCCCATGTTGGAGATATCATCCCTGGTGTGGATAAAATGATGCCTGGATCCGTGCCTATGGAGGTTCAGGGGATTCAAAGTGTCTAGTGTACTAAGGACATTGACCCTAACCAATATCCCCCTGTCTCTCATGCTAGCTTCTTGCAGGAAAAAGAGAAGACTATGAAGATGGAGCGGTTGGAAGCATTGGCTGACTTGGAAAGCTTTCTAGGCATACGATTAAGGTGGATGTGGTCGAGGTTGAGGATTCCCTTCCTGAGGAGGAAGAGGAGCAGAAAGAGGAGCATAGGGAAGTCCCTAGTCACAACTTGGATCTGAAGGACATGCCTCCTATCAACTGGGATGAGGTGAATATGGGCTTGTTCTGCAAGATGGTTGAGGATGGAACACGGAATTTGCTTTCTCTGGTGAAATGGTTGTTCTCAGAAGTGAAGGAGCTTATTGTCCAGGTTAAGAACTGGTAGGATGTATGTGTGGCAATGATCTGGTGCAATCAGAAGGAATAGGCTATAAAAGGTAAGGTTAAATCTATGAATGTAATGCTAGATAAATTAGTTGTTGATGTTGATCGCCTGGGAGATACTCATGAGGAGAGGATTTCCTCTTTGGAAATGATGGTTAATAATTTTTTAGAGGAAATATTTGTTAGTATTGAGGATAGAATTGGTAAGTTGTTGAAGGATTTGAAAATTGTTGTGACCATAAGTAACAATTCTTTGAAGTCAACTACTAAGGGTCTTGCAGTTTTAAATGAGAAAGCCCTTAATTGGACTGGTAAACCCCTGGAGCTAGGGGAAATTGAGAAAGCAATTGAAGATGTGAACTGCTCGAACCTGGTGGATAAAAATGTGGATTCTGCTCTAGCTATGGAAAAGGATGTGGAGGTTGGACCATGTTTGAGGACAAGGAGTAAGATGAAGAAGCGGGCAGCTGTACCGTTTGATGAGCTCAAAGAGGTTATGGAAATGCATGAGGGGTTCATAGAAGAAAATATGGCCTCGATCAATGTTCTAGAAAAGTCCTGGAAAATATGATGTAGTTGTTGCTGACTCTTTTGTTTGATCAGCAGGGGTGTTGATGTTTTTTGTTGTTGGTTTGCTGATGGGTTTCTTTGGTTTTTTTTGTTTTTAGCATTTTGGTTTTTTGGGCTGCGGGTTTTATTTTCTTAGTCTTTCTTGCAGCTTGTCGTCATTGTAAAGGGTTTTGGGGCCCCTTCAAAACCTACTTTTCCTTATCAAAAATAATGTATATATATATAGCCAACATAATTAAAAATAGAAATAAAATCAATATGCAATAAAATATTGTATATATTTTATTTTACTTTGTCAAGAGTAAAAATAACTAGCAATCGCACCTTGGTGTGTACTGGGTACGCTAATGATTTTTTCATTAACTTAGAATTTGTATGGATAGAGCTTAGTATTTGACATTAAGTATAGTAGAATGTAATTGTGAAATGCTTTGAAATAAGAAGAAAAACAATTTGAAATAAATGTTTGTTTTGTGTAGGAAGATGGAATAAAAGTACTTATTAATGATGGTATATGTGTGTGTGTGTGTGTGTTTGAAACTGAATTGTATTGAGTATACATTCAAAACATTAAATTAATTATTTTGCATTATATATGTGTGTGTGTGTGTGTTTGAAACTGAATAATATTGAGTATACATTCAAAATATTAAATTAATTATTTTGCATGTTTATAATATAATTTATGAACTGTGAATATTAGTGGAAATTTATAAACAAGATTTATTTTTTCACTTACGTTCTTTGTGTAATATGTTATGATTATTTTGAAAAGCTAAATTTAATGTATTAAATTTTTAAAAAAATATATAATAGTTTTTATTTGTAAAATATGTAATTTGATTTTTTTTATCTTTATAATATGAATGTGAAGCATATTTTCTAGTGGAAATGTAGAAAGAATATATGTTTATTTGCTTTCTTTCTATCTTTGATTATTTTATTTTATATGAATGTAAAACATATTTTCTAGAAAATTAGAAACAATATCTAATTTAGTGTAGTAAAATATAAAAATTATTATTTTAATTTGTAAAACATAATAATTATTATTTTAATTTGTAAAATATAATAATTATTATTTTAATTTGTAAAATATAATAATTATTATTTTAATTGGTAACATATTTTTCTAGTGGAAATGTAGAAAGAATATCTCATTTTTTGCTTTTTTTCTAAATAAAATAAAAAAGAATTGCCTAAATAATGAATGGTGGCTTATCTAAAAGTAAACTTAAATATTACATTAAAAAAATAATAATAATAAGATAAATTAAATAATGTAGATAAAACAAAAAATTCACTAAAAATTAAAAAATATGTATATATGTATAATAAATAATTCTAAAGTAAAACAAAATAGCTTGAACTTTTTTTATATTCTTAAAAATTAAGTTAACAAAAATTATTACAGTTAATCTTAAATTTGACTACTATTTATATATATCAAAGTATTAATATAATAATAAATATTATTTTTAAAATTTATCACCAGTATCAATTGTCTATATTAAATTAAGCTTTTATAATGTGTTATAGTGATAGAATTGCCTCAGGACTGCGAAAATGTGAAAAAGCGAAAAAAAGCAGCGTAAGTGGGACCATCGCGCAAAGGTGCGAAATAAGCCAAAAAGTGGCCAGAAGAATGTCGCCACTGGTGCAAATGCAATCCCGTTGGGTAGCAGGGATTATGGAGCTAGGCAGTATCCAAACAACTCCAAGGCACAGAGGAATGGATGGTAAGGGAAATCGATCTGGGTGTGCAAATCAGAGTAGGCTCCTGAGAATAGATCCCGAGCTAGGGCATTGGTGGCTGTCTGTCCAGGAAATGACCAAATCGCCAACCTCCCAGAGCGCTTTCAGCATAGGAAGATAAATCCTTGACAACGGATTATAAACCCATACATTCCCCCGCATAAGAGAAGCAAACTCATGTCGATCCCTAAATCCTTTATGCAGCAGAGATGGGATCACCTTAAATCCCATGGGCTTTTTGTTAAATGGATAGGCAAAGATGCTCCAAGGGATCGAGTGGTCGAGTGGTTCTCAGAGCTCTTTGAGGGATGGGTTAGAGCTAAGGCCCTCTCTAATAATTTTTTCCTCCTAGTCTGCACAGATCAGAACATTAAGAAGAAGATCCTTCTTGGAGAACCCATATTCTTTGAAGGGTTTTGCTTCTACAGAATTGACTGGGAACCCAACTTCAACCCAACAAAGCACTTTCCCAAAAGATTTCCGCATTGGATGAAACTGGAAAATCTACCTTCGGAGTACTCGAGCGAGGAGATCTTGGAGAAAATTGGTGGTAATCTGGGCACTTTCATAGGATTTGAGGAAGGCTTCTTCAGTGGAAAGTCGGATATACCTAAGATACTAGTAGACCTGGATTCAGATCACAGGTACCTCGACAATCTAGAGATTTTAACAGCAAAGGGCAAATGGTTCCAACGGATTGAGGTAGATATCAAGGGTGGAAGATGCATCCTAAGCAAGAGCTATATAGCTAGTTACTTGATGGCTCCAGGGAAGGAAATAAATGTGGAAATGGAGAGTCTAGCCTGGACAAAGACTCCACCGATCAAGGTAGGAGATTGTGCCAATTCTCATCCCAAGGAGATGACTGGCGCAAAGGCCTCAACAGATTTGGAAGAAGGGGAACTTACAGAAAAGCATATGCCTCCAGCTCTATCAAATGCAAAATGCGTAAAGAGGTAGGAAGTTGCAGCAAAATCCCCCACCAAATTGGAGAAAGCCAAAGTGATATCCAAA
>VDFB02169039.1:75086-118421 GCA_007258455.2 Sequoia sempervirens
AAATATACTTTCCAGTGATCTACTATGCTTATGTTAAAGATGGACTCATCGAGGAATTATGATACAAGTGGGTTTTCTAAATACATCGTTGCTTCTACTAGCTGATCTGCAAGCACTTGTCCTTTAATGGCCTTTTTTTCTACATACTCAATGTCGTGTTCTATCAGGATCATAACTCATTTAGTTGTTCTCCCTGTGAGCATTGCTTTAGAAGCAGATACTTAAGAGGATCTATCTTGGCAATGAGTTTTATCTGATGTGCTAACATATAGTGTCTAAATTTTTTTGCAGTGAGCACGACTGCTAAGCAAGCCTTCTAAATATATGTGTAATTCAACTCATGTCCTACCATGGTTCTTTCGATGTAGTAAATAGCTCTCTTTCCCATTTTCATCATGTTGTGCTAAGAGAGTGCCAAGGGTTGCTACTGTTTCTGATATATACATGATTAATGGCTTGTCTGGAATCAGTGGCATAAGGACTGGTGGTGTCAGCAAGTACTCCTTGATTTTATTAAATTTCTAGTCACATTTCTTATCCCACTTGTAGGCTACCCCCTTGTGGAGTAGATGAGAATATGGGATAGCCTTATCTGCTAAATATGCTATAAACTGGTGAATAGATTGGAGTCTTCCTTGCAAACCCCTTAACTGCTTTAATGTTCTTGGTGCTTCCATCTCGATAATTTCTTTGAATTTGGCAAGGTCTATCTCGATGAACCCCTCATAGATATGATATACCCGAAGAGCTTTCATGACTGTACAACGAAGACACACTTCTTTGGATTGAGTATGACCTTGTATTCTTCTAGCCTATCAAAGATGGAGCTTAGAGCTGGTATGTGATCCTAATGTTTCTTTGATTTGGCCAATATGTCATCCACATAGTCTTCCATAGTTTTGTGAATCATGTCATGAAAGATCAATGTCATAGCTCTTTGATAGGTAGCTCCTACATTTTTCAACCCAAATGGCATCATGTTCCAACAGTATGTCCCCCATGCACAAGTGAAATTTGTCTTGTGTTGGTCATCCTTAGCTAGCATGATCTGATTGTACCCTGAGAATCTATCCATTAATGACAACATTCCATGCCTCATTTTTTGATCCACAATCATGTCCATATTGGGAAGAGGGAAGTCATCCTTTGGGCATGCCTTGTTTAGGTCTCTGAAGTTGTGCAGATGCGGATGCCCCCATTGGGCTTAGTCACTGGTACGAGGTTTGAAACCCACTCTGTATAATCAATTGGCCGTATGAAACTAGCATCAAGGAGCTTTTGTAATTCCATCTTGACCAATAATGTTATTTGTGGATGCATCTTTCTCAGTTTTTGTCTTACTGGTTTTTCTTCTGGATAGTCATCTAGATGGTGAACCACAACTTCTGGATCAAGTCTAGGCATGTCAGCGTAGGTCCATGCAAATTTTACCTTTCTTTCCCTTAGGAATGTAGCTAGAAGTTATTGTTCTTCTGTCAAAAGTGATTTTGCATAGAAGGTTATATGTGGTGTTTCTTCTATTGCCAAGTTGACCAGATACTTTTCTGCTAAGACTGTTGACTTCTCCTGATGAATAGCACTAAGGGGAAGATTGAATCCCTCATCCTCTGGCACCTTAGAGAGGTTTTCACCATTGGATGTGTCCTTTGATTTTACTATTTTTAGGTCAAAGAGTGCTATAGTGTGGTTTCACTCAAAGACCTAGATATTATTCTTAAATTTTCACTTTTGCAATTGAAGGATTCAATCATTTCCCCATAATAGGCATGTGTGTCCAACTCAATGTCGAACCTAGCTTTGTGATCTCCACATGGTATAGTATTTTGCAATTCCATGAATTCTGAGAGAGCCTCATTATTTTTTAATGTGTCTAGAATCGGTGGTCCTCGTTGGTCGTAATCAATGAGTTGGGGGTAGACAAGTTTCAACTCATTGGTCTGGCTACTTGGTTTGAAAGATAGGGTACTAATCATGAGAAGGGAGGAATCCTTGAATAGCATGGGTAGGTCAGTTATGGGGTCTTCATCACACACATCGGTTATATCAAAGGTATAGTTGTCTAAAGGAAAACTTGTGGATGCTGGTAACTAAGGAGGAGCTTTCACTTTTCTAACTGGGGCACTTTTTCCAAGTATGGCTATTTTTCAGAGGGGTACGTCCAAGGCCAAGATTCCTTAAGCACTTCTCAGCAATAATTGGTTCTAATGGGTCATTGTCATTTTTCTTGAGTTTCTTGTTCTTGTTGTAGCTCATGCTAAGCAACATCTGTAGTCCTTTGTTGCTATCATCCATGGGAAGATCAAGCATGGTCCTTTCATTTTGATATATCAAACTAGATATGTCTTTTTTGTCTACCACTTCCCAGCTTAGGTCTCCCCAACACTTGAATCTGGAGGGGTCTACTTTGAAGGTTTGAGATGAAGTGTTAGTTGGATGTGGTTTCCCATGAGATCTAGGAGATTGAGGTAACTCTCCTATTATGAAGGCACTCTTTTTCATTGTGTAGTCCCCACACCCATTGTCTTGGATAATGAATTTGATATCAGAGATGTCAGGAATGGTGGGTTTCTTTGTCTTAGTTTTGGAGGCTAAGGTAGATAGGTTTGCATATGGAGTCGTAGGGCCTTCATCATTCTTTGGGACTTGAGGGATCTTGTAGTACTTGGCTTCTAGATTCTTACAATAATAAAATGGTTCAAGATCTCCATGGACCGTGACTTCTTGATTCTGATAAGGAAACTTGACACATTGATGGAAGGTAGATGTGACAACTTTCATCCCATGGATCCATGGGCGCCCCAGGAGGATATTGTAAGGTAGTTCTAGATCAAGGACTTGGCATGTATTTTCCATGATTTGTCATCCAAATTTGGAATAGGGTTAAATGGTGCCTTGAGTATTTCACCTTCCTTTTGGAATTAAATCATATGTCTCCTGGATTGTAAATAAATTTTTACCTTTCTCAATGTAAGCCCTAGAACTTAGCAGGCATTCTTACTAACCTTGAGAGCAACACCTGCTCTTACACCCCCATCCACCAAGACTCTTTTGACTTTATTCTTACAAACTAGGACTTCAAGATGGAGTGTGCGGTTATGAGATGGTTGTGTTGGGAAGTCCTGATCAGAAAGTGTTTGGAGATGTGGTGTGGTGATGTGTCTAACCATAGGTTGGAACTGGTCTACATCAAGATTTGTTGGGATGGAGGATGAAGCCAATACTTTTTCTAGGATCTTCCTATGTGTGGGTGAGATTTTCAGCAACTCCATGATGGAGATCTAGATGGGGGTTCTTTTTAGCTGGCCCAAGACATTATAACCATTGGGAAAATATTTTGGATTAGAGGTTGATGCCTTGGGTGGTTGTGATGGTCCAGGAATGGTAACTTTTCCACCGCGTGTGGTAACTCCACAGTCAGATGTAGCTCCCTTAATGTTGACAACAGTGACCCATTCATCTAAGGATCGAACAACATGATATTAAACATGGTTTACATTGTTATACTTTGTCTTTCCATTTTCGTTCCCTTTATTGTGATTTGGAATTAGATTCGTGTATATCTTAAGGTCCTAATTTCTTGTAGGTAATTCAACATTATGGTTCTATCATCGATGAGGTCTTGGATCAAATTTTTCAATCTCATGCGACTGGCCATCGTGTGCCCCTTCATTTTATGAAAATCACAAAGGTGACTTTCGTTATACCATGGAGGTTTCACTTGGGGTTCTTGATAATTCTCGTAAACGGGGATTTCAATGAGATTCTCTTGTACTAGTTCTTTCATGATAGATTCAATTGATTCCCCAAGGGGTGTGTATTTTTGTTTAAGGGGATACTTGTTCCTTGGGGGTGGTCCCCCTTGATTATTCAAATTATTGATCGTTTGATTGTTGGGTGGTTGTGATGATGTGTTGGCTTGTGTGTTGTTTTGGTTGTTCACTTGTGGTTGTTGATATGATTGTGTGTTTTGCCTTAGGGTACTGATTAAAACTTTGGCGTCAAC
Organism: Sequoia sempervirens; assembly: GCA_007258455.2. Taxonomy (NCBI): domain Eukaryota; kingdom Viridiplantae; phylum Streptophyta; class Pinopsida; order Cupressales; family Cupressaceae; genus Sequoia; species Sequoia sempervirens. Next base: position 79,090 of record VDFB02169039.1, read on the forward strand.
CACACCATCATTAGTAACATTCTGGTTCTTTTCCCATGTGCAAGGTTTTTCGTTATAACTAGTTGATGGACGATTCTCTTGATAAGTAGGTGTTCCCCCTTGTGCGATAAAGGCTCTTTCGATGTTGAGCACCTTGGGGATCAACTGGTCATATGTGGTGATGCATTGCATTTTCAGCTAGAAGGATAAGGTTCCTTCAAGATTAGCAATGATAGTGCATATTTGTTGTTCTTCTGGCATAGTCCATTTTCTCATGTTGGCCTTAGATCACCATCATTGTAAGAAGGATGTGAATGTTTCCCCCTTAGCTTTTTTGAGATTAGATAGTTCTTCTAGACTCACATCCATGCCTATGTTGAATGCATAGCTTTGTATGAATGCATCCATAATTTCTTAGAACTTTTTGATTCTGGGGGGAAGGTGAGAGAACCATTCCATCACTGGTCCAACCAGACTCTGAGCGAATTTTTGCATTAGATAAGTGTCGTTGTATGCAACTTCCATACAATGTACTTGGAATTCCTTGATGTGATCTTCAGGATTAGCCGTCCCACGATATTTGTCAAAATTAGGTATCTCGAACCCTTTTGGGAATGGAACCATCGCAATGCTTTTGTCAAATGGATAAGGGCACAAATTGCTTGGTGTTTTCATTGACTTCCCTGGTTAGAGGTCTAACACTTGTTTTGAGATCAATTTGATTTGTGTAGACACATCATTTCATGGATCGAGTGGTGGGATGAACACGTTTTGGGGTGGTTTGATTGTTTGAGTGATGGGTGGATTGATTTGTGTGTTTATGGGAGGTGGTTGCAAATTTTTTTGCGTGACCAATGCCTCTTGGTATGCTTGTAATTGCTACTATGTCAATAATGCTTGTTGTTGGTCTTGTTGTTGTTGTGCCAACAATGCTTGTTGTTGGGCTAGTAGTTGAGTTGCTTCTTGTTGCACTTGATATTGTTGCAAAGCTTGATGATATGCTTGCTGCTAAGCTGCTTGTTGTTGTGCTTGGTATTGTGCTTGTGCTTGAGCTTGTTGTGCTTGATATTGAGCTTGCACCTAAGCTTGAGCTTGTTGAGCAGCTTGTGCAGCCTAGGCATCCTAGGCAGATTGTACGACTTGGGTTGCTTGTGCAGCTTGGGCGACTTGGGTGACTTGTTATTGTTGCAACAAAGCTTGAGCTTGTGCTTGGGAAACTTTGTGCTTCGCCGGTAGCATGGCCTTGTCTTTGCATGTGCTTCTTGTTGAGTACCGCAATGGCTTGTTGTCTTTTGAAACTGTTGAATGTCTTTTTTGATAGGATTGTTAAGGCAACCTTACGCAGTAGGATATTGTAATTGATTCCATGCTCTACCTTTAAGTGGTGGAGGTGGAGGACGGAACAAAGGTACGTCAAAGGAGGAGAGTTTGGTTTAGGTGGTTGCCGAGGTCATTTGGGCATGACAGCGGATTGATGGTGTGGTTGTTATGTTGGGTCCTTGGGAGACCACATTTATAGATGGTGCAGTGATTGATTGTGTTGTTTGGATTGGTACCACCTAGTGTTATGATATCGGTGGAATGATTGGAGGATTGTGTATGTTGATTTGATTCATGATTGGAGGATTGCTTTGATTTGGTTGATTGCGGATTGGTAAAGGGGTTTGTAACAAACTGAGGATTGGTGTGGATGTTAATGGTAGAGGGGGAAATTGTGGGAAGATGGGTGGTGTGTTTTCTTGAGAAAGTGATGATGAGGGATCAAAGATTCCCCCTTGTCCAAATAGTCCCCCTTGTCCTTGAAAAGTCATGGGGAGAGAGACTTATGTGTTAAGGGAATATGTCAGTGTTGCAGAGAAAGTGGATGGATTGTTAGTGTCATGAAAGATGAGTGGAATGTATGGGTGTTTTGGATCTTGAGGGACAGTATTTAGTTGACTCGAGATGGTGTTTGCATCCAAGTCTTGGTTGTTTACAAGTACATGTGTTTGAAGAGCATGAACCAATGAACTCTTGGTAAATCTGGCGTGGGCTGACTCTGGAGAATTTGGTATGGTAATTGGGCCGGGATGGCCTTGGAGTTCGATGCTTTGGCTGAAGTGTCGAGACCGTGCTGGCAGCAATCCCGCTATAGGGAAGCCCAATACTACTTCTTACATCATAGTCAAAGGGAGCTTTAGCCCCCCCCAATTCCAACATTGTGAAGGATTAAGTCCTCAATGTATTGTGTAGGTTACTTAATTTTGGTGGATTCTTTTAGGTTTTGGACCATCTACGATTCTCCTCCCATCTTGAGTCATGCCTAGGAGATTATTGGTGATATCCTCCACTTGGAAACCTCCCTCTTGAAAATCTTGTGGAATTTGAGGAAGGTTGAGTGGGGGATTGCTAGATCTGATGGGGTTGATTTCAGGTGCAGTTTGACTCTAGTCACTTGAAGTTGATGTTTCTTTCTTTATTTACATGTTCTTCTTGTGTTGAGTTCTAGTTTGGACCATAAAATAAGGATCAATTTTCAAGAATGTGGGAGGTGAACCTCTAACTCCTTAGATTGGTCTAAACTTTAGGTACAAAAAAGAAAGTCTAAGATGTTAAGGATCAAAGGGTGGTGATGAGATGATGAAAGATGAGTGGTGTGAATGATTGAAATTTTAAGGAACCTTGGAGGGATACTTGACTTTAGGACTTTCAAATTTTTTATTTTAGATTTGATTTTGGATTTTGGGTTTGATTTTGATTTGGATTTGATTTGGATTTGATAATGAACTTATAGAATCCAAGAGGTTAGATGTTGTCTTGGAATAAACTTGTTCATAAGATGATAATTTAATTAAGTGTATGAAGAAGGATTCATCTACACACACCTAGTCAAACAAAATTATTTTGATTTGTTTTAAAGGATTTTCCAAAAGTCTAGAATGAAGGATTTTTCCAAGATTTTTAAGAGTTGTTTGTGAGATGGGTTTTTATTGATGTTTGGGGGATGGATGAAAGTGTTGATTTTGATCCTAAGTGAACTTAGAGATACTTTTGTTTACAAGACCTAGGTTTTGAAGAACATGCTATACTTCCAAGAAATTGTTAACCCTACAAAGTGAGATACTCAAAATGTTGAAAAAGACTTGGATGTTAATAATAATAGAATGAATACAAATTGGGATTGTCTTTTGAAGCACGTATGTAAACGTTATAGACCAATATTTCTCTAACTGTGTAAAGCATAAACTAATGTTTCTTGAGATTTCTTGGAATAAGACGTTTGTTTCGATTGGTGGAATTTGGTTTTGGGATTTTGATCTTGCGAGAAATCATTTGAGAAAACACATGTGTGGGGTTCAATTGTCTTTTATCTTTGCTTAATGAGTCATTTTTACCACAAACACTTTCTTGCTTAGCTTTTCAAACTAAATGTCTAATGTCTCAATTTATTTTCATCCCACAAAGTCCATTATGTGGATATCAAGAGAGTCAAGGAAATAGTTCCCTAATGTTGACTTTAGAGAGAGAAAATTGAGATATAAATCCAAATACTTAGAAGCCTCTAAGGATGAAATCCCTAGGGACAAGCAATAGCACTTGGATTTTCAAAGGTATTTGCTCCTTCTAAAGGTTTGAAATTTTATTCCCTTGTTGAATGTTTTTTTTCAAGATTTTGGATCCAAGCAATATGTTTACCTGACTCAAAGTTTGCACAACCCTAGGATGGAAAAGAAAATATTTGTTGAATTCCCACTTGGATAAATCCAACTGTGCTTATTCAGAGTAGATGACTAGAAGCTTCACCACACTGGCTCCCCTCCATGGCACTCACTTCTACAAGTCATCCAAGCTTCATTTCTCATGAATCTCCCATGATGAACTTTTCATCTCAAAAAAGAATTACAAATATGTGGGACAGCTCTGGAGGTCCAACCTCCTGATGCCAACAAATATTGGGATTTTGGATTCTAAACAAAGGTTCATAGCCATCCAATTCTAGTGGGTAAAATGATGAACTCCCAACCCCTTTTAGAATGGCGGGCTTCTGATGATTCTGCATAAAAAAAGATAACCTGAAGGAGTTATCATGCAATTCACTTCCCATTGTTTATGATTTTCATTGCAAACTAAGCATAAATTTAGTATAGCCAAAGATTGGCTGAAGCCAAGCAATTGGTTAAGTCTTTGTATACCTTCCCACCAAAGCCCTCTAAAGCGTGTAAACAAAAGAAAAGTACATCCCGTAGTTCACTCCAACCTTTATTTCATGGAACAAAGGAGGAGGTGTTCACGGGCCACAAATGCATCTACTTTACACTAGCAAGATTATTCGTATCCTCACCTGGCGAGCCCAATTCAAATGGAGGCAATCTTTGCTACTTCAACTCCTGCTCTATCACTAAAAATGCTTTTGGATTTCAAGACTGAAGCGCTATAGCGCAATGTACACTGGATGGGTGTCATTAGCTCAGAAAGATTAAAACAAGATAAAGCACATGTGTTCATTCTTTTAGACCTCAAAAGCAATAGTGAGTTCTTTTCTTTTAAAGTACCAAACTTGAGTGAAATTGATTACTGTTCACCTTTTAACCAAATCCAAAAAACTAGGTGAGCTCTTTGGCCCTCAACTCCGAACTTCAAAAGATGAAGCTTTGCATCAAATCAATGGTTACCTTTAAACCCAAAAAATCAAGTGAGTTGGCCTAGAATTAAAAAATGTTAAAATGGAACTCCCTAGGTTGCCATAATGCTACTTCAAAACGTTTCTATTCAATTCTTAAAAGCTTCAATGCCCACCCTTCTGTGGGACCCAATATACTAAGTTCCCTTTGATTCCAATGTGAGAGAAAAACCACTATTGTTCATGTTACCACCTTCAGCTCATTTTGGTAGGGCTGGAATTGTTTGTCACATCTAAGGTGAAAGGTACATTCATTTTTATGTTGATAATTCATTTACAATGAAGTATTTCAAATGGAATTTAGTTGATTATGTAAAGTTCACAATAAAATATTTATAAAATTTGCATAGTAATGTTGTATTTTATTCATTTTTGAAATCAAACAACATACAAGATTGCATAAACATTATTTTTTCATGCTTTGAAAATAGAGGAAATGTTTAAAAGTACCACACAAGCCATGGGAATGACTGAATTAATTCAATACGACATAGAAAGCAAGCTATACATTTGAAGATGAAAATAGCAAAGAATATATGGAAAGGGAACATATCCATCATTGCCTGGCAATGTTGGTGTTTATTGTTGTTTCTCCTATCTTCATATGGTTCTTCTTGTATTTAGCTCCTCTCGTACCCGATCATCAAAAGCACCTACTGCAATTGATTGAAAAAGTCTTGTTAGAGCTTTGGATATGAGCCTGATCATATATCCTATCAGCAAACATATAACTTACAACTATGAGGCATTAAATCAATTGAGCCATTAAAAGATGAATGCAAAAGTGTCAGATTAAATCATCAAAGGAACATTGAATTCACTATTTTAATCTAACTTGTTTGTTCAATGTGTAGGTAAAAGTTTACATTTCATTACTGGTTCATCGCAATTCAACATTTCAGTATGTGGGAAAAATGGGGCTCCCACAAGGGTCGAGCCCAACATACTGCAAAACACATTGTCATGAATGTGATAGTGAACAAGCATACATATTTCAAGTTCACAACCAAAACATCATAGAAAATAGTGAAGGAGACAATGATAGTGTCTATAGGAGTCTCAAACATTGATCATTCAGAGCAACCAAGTCAAAGATGCAAAAGCAGTCATTTAAGTTGGATGATACAAATGAACAATGGTCTTTTCAGAATATTTGTTGATATGCAAGATTGAATAAAATGCTTCATTTACATAATGTTTCACATCATTTATTGTTCTCATGTTTAACATCATATTTGATGTAAACAAACATCATGAAGAATGCATATGGATCAAGAAGGCAGCCAAGGTACCTTGTTTCCCAGATGGAAGGACATCATGCTAGTATAGAGTTTTGCTATAGTTTTCATTTATCACAGTGAAAGGATATTGTATAACATAACAGTCATAAAACAAGGCTCTCAAAGCCCACAGTTGAAAGTGTAAAGAAAATGGAAAGACCATTAGAAATATGTCAATACACAATCACAATGTGATGGGACAGCATCAAACAAAGGCATGAAATGGAGTTGAAATAAAAGAATCATCTCATATTTGAAGACAACAACCACAATGCCATCAAGACAACAAAGATATTATAGTGACTTTACAAAATCAAATAGACAACCATAATAATAAGCTTTAACAGTAAGCTTTTATTCTTGACAGAGAAGCCTCATAATGGCATACTTCATGAAAATCATAGTCATAAATCTCTACATCAATGACAAAGATATTATAGTCATATAAGTTGACAGCAGTCATAATAACAACAGTGTAATATTTTGAGAAAGCAGCATTAAAATGATATAAGTCTTTCATGTATGTACAATGATAGCATGACTGTCAAGCATACCCAATGGGAATTGTTAGAGTACAACATAAACTTAATTTATCTATGAGTAATGACAAGTGTACAATATGATATGGTCATAAACGGGTGATCCCACAATAGTGGTTTAAAATTTTTGGCCAAACTAGACATTGAAATAAAAAAAATTAACTAAATCTTCACTTTCAAGTACCTATAGCGGCTAAACCGTGAGGAATTTGAAGATAATGTAAACTAGAGTTTCATGAAATTTTTTTCTGTAGATTCTAAATATATTTTTTTCAAAAATTTTGGAATTAGATTGCACTTCTTTTTCCATCTCCCTCAAAAACTAGTTTTTTTCAAAAACAACATTTTAAAAGTGGCTCAGCTGTTATGTGCATAACTTTTTTCCATCAAAGGATAAAATTATAATTCTTTGGAATTTAGATTTGTAACTCTGATATCTAGTGATTCCACTTGATTAGATAGTTTTTTCTTTAATCAAGTTTTGAAGTCAAACTAATTACAAATTTAGAAATGGTATAACCATATAACGCATAACTTTTTTTGTATGTATCAAAATTCCATTTTCTTTTTTGTTGGATCAAGGACTTCAATATCTGGTGCACTCATATTTTTTTTTTTTTTTTGATAATCTACTATTTTTCCACGTGCAGAACAGAGCTTGATTTTTCGATTGAAAACCACATTCACAAGAAATAAAAATAAATATAATAATTAAATTAAATTTGTTTAAAATTATACTTTTTGGGAAGCTTATAATAAAGACTACATACTTACAAAAAATAAATTTTAAATGAATTCATTTGATCCTCCAAAAGGTAAATCAAAAGTGGTTTTTTATCATCATTTTGATAGGTGTAAAGGAGACTCCGTTATAGGTATGATTTAAAACTAGCGGGGTTTTATCAAAGGGGGTTTGATCTAAGGTAGTTTGATCAAACCCTCTTCAATTGGAATGCTTTAAATGGAAATTTTTAAGGCTTAAATCATTATATTTTCTAAAAATATGTGATTTCAGCAAAAATTAGAATCTCCTAGAAATTGTAAACCAGCTTTGTGGGATCACCGAAACCTTCCTTCAGATTTCATGATTTTAGCCTCAGTTTTCCATGGTGGATGTCTACAGAAATTTCTTTTTTATCTCCTATAGAAAGCATCGAACAAAAATGTGCACAAATGAAACCCATGTTTCATAACAAATTTCAAAGGTGTTTCAAAGGGATACCCAGAAAGCCATTGGGTTTCATTGTTTATTTTTGTGCTATGGGTCAAACAAATGGAAAAAATACTCACCTCATATTTTAAAGAGAAAATTCATGATAAAGCAAGCTACATCAAGCAAATGAGAAACCTAGTTGGGGTTTTCTATCAAAAAACTCAAATACATAAATAATAAGGGTTTCTTGCCAGCATTTTTACGTAGAAAAAACTCAGAAAAATACATAAGATAAAATATATTCTGAGGTTCTCATGGCTATAGCCTAAGAATACAAATTTTCTCACCAAATTCCAAACCCACATTGGGTAGTGATTTAAAATGACAACTATAGAGGAATTGGCAAGATTTTGAGCTTATTCAATTGTTGAAGCTTTTTTGAAGGTTGTAGATACTACAGTCAAAACTCGCGGCCTGCAAAGGGAAAAAATGAAACCCTCGAAGTGAAGTTGCGACCCATTATACAGAGCTCCAGATGAGTATAAAATAATCTCATAGAGGGAGGCTTGAATAATTAACAGTAAACACAGAGAATGCATCAGAAAATTGTGAAAGTCGCGGCCTGAAGAATAAAATCTTTTTATACACAAACAATGAATTATTTCTTTCAGAGAAACAAAAGACTCAATGTTTTTGGCCAATGAACAACTTACCACACAGTATGAGCTTTTTACTGCATGAATGGCTCAAGATCTCATCGAGTAGACTCCAAGATATAACCATAATTTCCTCCATGGCGGCGCGACAACAAGTTCTCTCCAGAGAAATGAAAAAGTGAATGAATGAAATGAAGAGGGTTTCCAAGTTTTACCATGCCTTAGTTCAAATGATGGTGGGATTTTTTACCATTTGTTTAAAATAAATCATTTCATTCTAATAATAACATGGTCTTGACTTTGGAAGTCAATTGATCTAGTGATTTGGAGAGCCCATAAGCTAATCATGATGCTCAAGGAATATAAAGGTTATATATTTATTTTCTTGAAAAAATATTTTGTAGAAGCCCCTTTATATTATTTGTAATGTTTATTTAACATTATTAAAATAATTAATTGTTTTTAATAGTTGTTGAATTAAACTATTTTGAAGGCAAGTGAACTAAGATGAAAGTGATGTATTATGCATGCCATGAAGAGTGTGACTTGAGTCTCTTTTGAGATTATTACTCATGCAAAAAATGGAGACTAGAGGTGGAACCGAAGTGTTTTATGCATTAAGGAGTAAAACTGGAGTAACTCATGCACTTTATTTTCTGGAGATTCTCTTTGGCTCTTAGTCAAACTAGAGTCATTTATGAGTTCACTTGATTCAAATGAGTCATTATTATGAGTTTGGAGCAAATGGTGGAGTTTTTCATAACATAACCTCAGCTATGCATCAATTCTCGGGATATTTTGATCATGCACATTGGAAGGTGGAGTTTGACCACTTGTTTTTGTATTTTTCATCAGTTGTGGGCACTCTTTTCATTCATTTTCTCTTTTGCTCGTGAGAGAGGTTTCTGGGAGATTTTTACACTTTCAGTTGACTATTTCTTCCACCTCTCAGCACATTGGAGTTATCATACATTGTATATAGGAAAAAGACTTACTCTTTTTTCTCAGTTCTTACCTTTTTCCTTCTCTTGAGTATTGCAGAGAAGCTTAGAGATTTGTAACTTAGCTTTTTTACAATTTTATAATATAGTAGCAGGTTACTTTCAGATTTTTGCAGTGTTTCCTTCTATCTTTCAGGACTATCAAGTTGCCTTCTCAATTTCAGGTGTTTTGTAATAGAATGATTTGATGCAAAGTTATTGTGTTTTGATAAAACCTTTAAGTTTATGTCTCATTCTTTCATTGCATGTACACAAAAGTAGTTAACCATCACAGGTTGTAAATTGTGTATTGTATTATTTTGCATTTTGAGTCATGAAAACATTGTTTTCCTTCAAAGAATCAGATATTACAGGCCTCTTTATGAATTACTTATGTGATTTGATTGCACAAATTGAGTTGTGTAAAATGGTTCATTAAGGGATAGTTGTGAGTCATCTTCTGCAATTTACTATCATTATTGGTGCATCACCTCCTAGATTAAAGCTTTCCATTTCAATTTAGCTATCTTTCTTACCTTTTCCCATCCAAGTTATTAGATTCTAGGAGATCAAAAGGGGAACCGGCCCATAATCTAGAGATTCACTTTCATTATGAGCAACCCATAGACTCGAAAGTGTTTCCATGTTACATGGGATTGTTGAGCTTTTTAGCTTCGCATTCGGGTGCAATTCCTCGTGATAACAGTTCCTCGATGCCAACCTATCCCATAGTGGATTGGTGCTACTTTGATGTGGAAAGTATCCCTTTCCCAACCCTTGATAATCTTGATGATGGATGTGTGATGAACAACATGGCAAGAACCTAACTATGAATGATGGAATCTATTCTTAATTGGATGAAAATGTGGATTCAAATGAACATAATGAACTTACATGGATTGTGGATAATAAACTTGCATAAACTTGTGGATGATTGTGGATGAACTTGTGGATCCTAAATTAGTAGAGAAGGCATCTATTTATAATGAAGAAGGTTTGAAAAATGGAGAATAGGATGGATGTGGGATTAAAGAATAAACCAATGGCATTGTGCCACTTGTCAACATGCTAATGAAGGAGAGTGGGGCACATTTTGAACAATGTGCATGTTAAATGTATGTAGGTGGAATTTGAATTTGAAAAAGTGACTTGTGCATTTGGAGTTAATGCCAAGTTGGAGGACAAAAGTCCTTTGGGAGGGAGAATTCAAATAAGTGGAATATTCCAAGAATATGCCACATTTGAGTGAAAATAGAGGAATTAATAAATCAAATAAATTGATTTACATGTGCAACTTGCAAATGCTAGAGGAATGGAGGAGTGGTGTTAGGATTTAATTAGTATTAATTAACTTAGATGAAGTTAGTTTGATTTGACATTTGATTTAGATATTTAGATTTATTTAAATCAAATGAGAGGATAGTTGGGAGATTTTAATTAAATAAAATGATTTATTCAATTAAATGAAGAACTTTAGGATAAAATAAAGTTGATTTATTTAATCACAAAGAGAACATTAGGATTTGATAAAATAAAATTGATTTATTTAATCAAAGAGGAAACATTAGAATTTAATTAAATAAAGTTAATTTATTTAATTAAAGGAGGAATTTGATGAAATAACCTGATAACGTGTATTATATGATTAAGGAGGAAATTTAATGAATTTAATTAAATAAAGATTATTCAATTAAATGATTAGTAAAGAAGTGATCAAGGAAGAATTGAAGTTAGTGAATCAAAGTCGAGTGCATGATATCAATCAAGATAATATGAGCGTCTACACAAAGTATGGAATAATCTCTATGTGGCTCATTATCATGCTATGGATTGTTTGTGTGAAGAAAATATTTAAATAGTAATTATTATGTCAAGAAGCTTCTACAATGACATTAGGGTAAGAAGTCCCTTGTCATGATCATATACATAAAAACTAAAGCATAAACAATGTGTATAGTAGTTGCAGCCTATCATGGCCTCATTTTGGCAAAGAATCTTGGGGTCTCTAAACTTTGGTTGGAAGGGGACTTGCTTAATATAATAAATTGTCTTTTGAGGAAGTGTCTGCCATCATGGTCTATCGCTCATCTTATTAATGATTCAATCTCCATCATTAATTCTTTTGAGGAGATTAGAATCTCTCTTGTGTTTAGAGAAGGTAACATGCTAGCTGACGGATTTGCAAATTTGGGAGTGGTGGCTAAATATGATTGGGACTCATTTGAATCATTACCACTCAATCTTAAATCTATTTCCAACGATGACCAGGTGGCATGTATTTAAGGTGGTCGATATAGGGGAAAGGTTCTTCATAATATTTTTGAGTTGGCTTATGCATGTTGAACCTTGGCCCTGCCCATTTCATAATTACAACTTTGATGTTCGTAAAATTATGGCCTAGCTATGTAGGCAGGGAAGTACTTTGAATGAAATGCTCACATGTTTTGTGGGTATTATTTTGCATGGTTTTGCAAATAGCCAGGCTTATTTTGTTCTTGCAGAATTTTTAGGTGTTGTTAGGTTCTTGCTTTTTACATGCCGCCATGGGTGGAGCTCACTGCAAGGTTGAACTGAGCTCGTGTGAGGAGTTCCAAAGCAATGAAACAATGTGGGATCATTTGGAAAAGGGTGGGGTAACCCAGTATATGCAAAGAATACAAGGCCCTAATCTTGAAGCTACAGAGTTTTTGTAAAAGGGTGAAATGGTAGGACTCTACGTTATAAAGGGGTGGAGTTCAATATTGATGAGGATTTCATTGTAGAAGTCACTGGGCTTTCATCTTCTGGGAGGAAATTCTACTAAGATAGAGTTGCTGCAAAGAAATCCTTTGCTATTTTTTTTTCAAATTTGATGAGAAGAAGAAGCTCCAAGAGGTTGAGAGTGGTGGGTATGCCTATAAGTCTCTTAAACCATTATGGAGGGATCTTGTGTTGGCTATAATGCATTATTTCACATTGGAAGGTAGGTTCTCTATTGTTTATAGTTATCACTTTATGTTGTTGAATCACTTCCACCATAAGGTGTTGGTCTCTTTTCCTTTTCATCTTTTACTGTCGATGGAAAATAGTATTAAGGATCACCGTAAAAACCCTAAGAAGTTCATTCTGCATGAAGGCCTTATGAGTCTTTTGTTTGCTCATATTAAGCTCAAATTAATCCCTATTTCTCCTAAAACCTTGACTCGCAAAAAAGGGGTTAAGAATTCTTGTTATGAGATAGGGGATTCTACTAGGGAGTGGGAAGGGAGTTCTGAGGATGAAGACTCAGATTTTGATGAAATGGATGTGGATGATGGTGTGTCTGAGGAACGGTCTGAAGCATCTGAAGCATGGTCTAAGGGTTACGAAATGGACATTGAATTGAGGGAAGCCAAGGTGTAGCCAGGTAAGAAGAGTTATAAGGGGAAATCTAAATGTCCTAGGAAAGACAAATCGTCTACTAAGAGAAAGGTGGAGTTGGTGAAAGATGTGGATACTCCTGGTTCAGGTGTGAAGCCTACTCTAAGTCCTAGGAAGGTTGGCATGGTGGATAATTCCCCTATGACTGATGCTAAGGGTCCTGAAATTGTGGGGGTTGTAAATAATGCCCATGTTGGAGATATCATCCCTGGTGTGGATAAAATGATGCCTGGATCCGTGCCTATGGAGGTTCAGGGGATTCAAAGTGTCTAGTGTACTAAGGACATTGACCCTAACCAATATCCCCCTGTCTCTCATGCTAGCTTCTTGCAGGAAAAAGAGAAGACTATGAAGATGGAGCGGTTGGAAGCATTGGCTGACTTGGAAAGCTTTCTAGGCATACGATTAAGGTGGATGTGGTCGAGGTTGAGGATTCCCTTCCTGAGGAGGAAGAGGAGCAGAAAGAGGAGCATAGGGAAGTCCCTAGTCACAACTTGGATCTGAAGGACATGCCTCCTATCAACTGGGATGAGGTGAATATGGGCTTGTTCTGCAAGATGGTTGAGGATGGAACACGGAATTTGCTTTCTCTGGTGAAATGGTTGTTCTCAGAAGTGAAGGAGCTTATTGTCCAGGTTAAGAACTGGTAGGATGTATGTGTGGCAATGATCTGGTGCAATCAGAAGGAATAGGCTATAAAAGGTAAGGTTAAATCTATGAATGTAATGCTAGATAAATTAGTTGTTGATGTTGATCGCCTGGGAGATACTCATGAGGAGAGGATTTCCTCTTTGGAAATGATGGTTAATAATTTTTTAGAGGAAATATTTGTTAGTATTGAGGATAGAATTGGTAAGTTGTTGAAGGATTTGAAAATTGTTGTGACCATAAGTAACAATTCTTTGAAGTCAACTACTAAGGGTCTTGCAGTTTTAAATGAGAAAGCCCTTAATTGGACTGGTAAACCCCTGGAGCTAGGGGAAATTGAGAAAGCAATTGAAGATGTGAACTGCTCGAACCTGGTGGATAAAAATGTGGATTCTGCTCTAGCTATGGAAAAGGATGTGGAGGTTGGACCATGTTTGAGGACAAGGAGTAAGATGAAGAAGCGGGCAGCTGTACCGTTTGATGAGCTCAAAGAGGTTATGGAAATGCATGAGGGGTTCATAGAAGAAAATATGGCCTCGATCAATGTTCTAGAAAAGTCCTGGAAAATATGATGTAGTTGTTGCTGACTCTTTTGTTTGATCAGCAGGGGTGTTGATGTTTTTTGTTGTTGGTTTGCTGATGGGTTTCTTTGGTTTTTTTTGTTTTTAGCATTTTGGTTTTTTGGGCTGCGGGTTTTATTTTCTTAGTCTTTCTTGCAGCTTGTCGTCATTGTAAAGGGTTTTGGGGCCCCTTCAAAACCTACTTTTCCTTATCAAAAATAATGTATATATATATAGCCAACATAATTAAAAATAGAAATAAAATCAATATGCAATAAAATATTGTATATATTTTATTTTACTTTGTCAAGAGTAAAAATAACTAGCAATCGCACCTTGGTGTGTACTGGGTACGCTAATGATTTTTTCATTAACTTAGAATTTGTATGGATAGAGCTTAGTATTTGACATTAAGTATAGTAGAATGTAATTGTGAAATGCTTTGAAATAAGAAGAAAAACAATTTGAAATAAATGTTTGTTTTGTGTAGGAAGATGGAATAAAAGTACTTATTAATGATGGTATATGTGTGTGTGTGTGTGTGTTTGAAACTGAATTGTATTGAGTATACATTCAAAACATTAAATTAATTATTTTGCATTATATATGTGTGTGTGTGTGTGTTTGAAACTGAATAATATTGAGTATACATTCAAAATATTAAATTAATTATTTTGCATGTTTATAATATAATTTATGAACTGTGAATATTAGTGGAAATTTATAAACAAGATTTATTTTTTCACTTACGTTCTTTGTGTAATATGTAATGATTATTTTGAAAAGCTAAATTTAATGTATTAAATTTTTAAAAAAATATATAATAGTTTTTATTTGTAAAATATGTAATTTGATTTTTTTAACTTTATAATATGAATGTGAAGCATATTTTCTAGTGGAAATGTAGAAAGAATATATGTTTCTTTGCTTTCTTTTTGTCTTTGATTATTTTATTTTATATGAATGTAAAGCATATTTTCTAGAAAATTAGAAACAATATCTAATTGAGTGTAGTAAAATATAAAAATTATTATTTTAATTTGTAAAATATAATAATAATTATTTTAATTTGTAAAATATAATAATTATTATTTTAATTTGTAAAATATAATAATTATTATTTTAATTGGTAACATATTTTTCTAGTGGAAATGTAGAAAGAATATCTCATTTTTTGCTTTTTTTCTAAATAAAATAAAAAAGAATTGCCTAAATAATGAATGGTGGCTTATCTAAAAGTAAACTTAAATATTACATTAAAAAAATAATAATAATAAGATAAATTAAATAATGTAGATAAAACAAAAAATTCACTAAAAATTAAAAAATATGTATATATGTATAATAAATAATTCTAAAGTAAAACAAAATAGCTTGAACTTTTTTTATATTCTTAAAAATTAAGTTAACAAAAATTATTACAGTTAATCTTAAATTTGACTACTATTTATATATATCAAAGTATTAATATAATAATAAATATTATTTTTAAAATTTATCACCAGTATCAATTGTCTATATTAAATTAAGCTTTTATAATGTGTTATAGTGATAGAATTGCCTCAGGACTGCGAAAATGTGAAAAAGCGAAAAAAAGCAGCGTAAGTGGGACCATCGCGCAAAGGTGCGAAATAAGCCAAAAAGTGGCCAGAAGAATGTCGCCACTGGTGCAAATGCAATCCCGTTGGGTAGCAGGGATTATGGAGCTAGGCAGTATCCAAACAACTCCAAGGCACAGAGGAATGGATGGTAAGGGAAATCGATCTGGGTGTGCAAATCAGAGTAGGCTCCTGAGAATAGATCCCGAGCTAGGGCATTGGTGGCTGTCTGTCCAGGAAATGACCAAATCGCCAACCTCCCAGAGCGCTTTCAGCATAGGAAGATAAATCCTTGACAACGGATTATAAACCCATACATTCCCCCGCATAAGAGAAGCAAACTCATGTCGATCCCTAAATCCTTTATGCAGCAGAGATGGGATCACCTTAAATCCCATGGGCTTTTTGTTAAATGGATAGGCAAAGATGCTCCAAGGGATCGAGTGGTCGAGTGGTTCTCAGAGCTCTTTGAGGGATGGGTTAGAGCTAAGGCCCTCTCTAATAATTTTTTCCTCCTAGTCTGCACAGATCAGAACATTAAGAAGAAGATCCTTCTTGGAGAACCCATATTCTTTGAAGGGTTTTGCTTCTACAGAATTGACTGGGAACCCAACTTCAACCCAACAAAGCACTTTCCCAAAAGATTTCCGCATTGGATGAAACTGGAAAATCTACCTTCGGAGTACTCGAGCGAGGAGATCTTGGAGAAAATTGGTGGTAATCTGGGCACTTTCATAGGATTTGAGGAAGGCTTCTTCAGTGGAAAGTCGGATATACCTAAGATACTAGTAGACCTGGATTCAGATCACAGGTACCTCGACAATCTAGAGATTTTAACAGCAAAGGGCAAATGGTTCCAACGGATTGAGGTAGATATCAAGGGTGGAAGATGCATCCTAAGCAAGAGCTATATAGCTAGTTACTTGATGGCTCCAGGGAAGGAAATAAATGTGGAAATGGAGAGTCTAGCCTGGACAAAGACTCCACCGATCAAGGTAGGAGATTGTGCCAATTCTCATCCCAAGGAGATGACTGGCGCAAAGGCCTCAACAGATTTGGAAGAAGGGGAACTTACAGAAAAGCATATGCCTCCAGCTCTATCAAATGCAAAATGCGTAAAGAGGTAGGAAGTTGCAGCAAAATCCCCCACCAAATTGGAGAAAGCCAAAGTGATATCCAAATCAGTGAGTTAGGCTCTGTGCAAGGAGATAAATGTTCAATTTTTTTCACCTCCTAAGTCTGATCCTGCGGATTCCATACATCTCAAATCAAACCAAGGAATTATGAGTGCTTTGACTCCCCAGGAAGCTAATTCTTACCATCAGATCAAGTTTGCGGAAGGGCTTCAGCCAGTAGTCTCTAAAATAAATATCAGAGTTGTCTTAAATGAAGGGATTACTTCAAATAGATAAATTGAAGCCATCAATGACCTAATAGGCCTATCTGACCAAGCCACCCCGGATGATGAGCAACACAGGCAAGAAAAAAGAGAACTAATCCAAAAAATCTTGGAACTTGATGCGTCAGAAAAATTAAACTTAGAACCCCTGGAAGAAGGCCAAGATATGCAAGATACACAACAGGAATTGAGGCTGGAGGGTCTAGGCATAATGCAAACCCCATCATCCAAATCTAGAGCTGACTGTGGAAAAGATTCCTCAAAGAAAGGAGTGGGCAGGAAGTCTCTGGCAAAATTAAGATCTCTTGACGGGAAAGCTCTAGGGCAGATCAAGATCACCTCTCTACTGGATTCAGGGAAGGGTAACTCCCTTCCCCAGGAGCCATGATGCTCATATCATGGAACGTTAGGGGCCTAAACGCCCCTAACAAGAGGTGTCTAGTCAAGCAAAGGATTGGCTTGACTAGAGTCGACATAATTTTGATCCAAGAAACCAAACAATCAGTTGAAGAAGTGAAGTCAGCCTTCAAAAGCCTCAAAAACTGGAAAGTTGAAGCCACCCCTGTAGTAGGGGCATCAGGGGGCCTAGCGATTTGTTGGAATTCTGCAAAATTATGTGTTGAGGTCATAGCCAGTGGGAAATCGTGGCTATCTGGTAAGGTCCAGATTTATGATCTTAACCTTCAGTTTGGGATTATCAAGATCTATGGGCCTGTATCTTGTATGGAAAAAAGAACTCTATGGAACGAAGTGGATACTCATATTGGTGCACTACAAGAAAAGCATTTATTTATTGGAGGGGATTTCAACGCAATTCTGCACAGCCAAGATAAAAGGGGGGGTTCAGCAAGGCCAAACCAATCACAAAAGGATTTTGAAGAGTGGGTTTTCAAAAATTAGCTTATGGAGATTGAGCTCAGAAACGGAAAATACACATGGAACAACAGAAGGTTAGGCTTCTGCAACATTGCAGAAAAATTGGACAGGTTCTTCTTTTATGGGGATCTATCCTCATTCCCGGCCTCCTTGTAAGGATCAATTTTACCATGTTCTGGATTGAATCACTTTCCCATTCAATTGAGTCTGTAATTGGATGCCAAACCCAGAGGCTCCCTGTTCAAATTTGAATCCATGTGGCTCAAAGATGAAAATTTTTTGTCCCTAGTAGAGCACTGGTGGAGAGAAGAAGATTTTGAAGGATCCAAGCTTTTCTACTTCATGGAAAAACTCAAAAAAATTAAACGGAAAATTCTGGAATGGAATAAGGAATCCCTTAAGAACATTTTTGAATCCAAATCTAAAGTGGAGACGGCCCTGTCAACTTTAAATGAGCTGGTAATCAGAAATGGAATGAATGATGACTTGTTTCTGGAAGAGAAGCATCTGATGCAAGAATATGAGGATATCTTAGCCAAGGAAGAAACCTTTTGGAGATAGAAATTGAGAGAGCTCTGGCTAGAAGGGGGTGATAAAAACACCAAATTTTTCCATAATATTACTAAACAGAAAAGAGACTTGAACTAGATAAACAGAATAGAGTTAACTGACGGGAAAATTCTAGAGGAGTCTCCCGAGATAAGGAAAAATATAGTGTCATTCTTCGATGGTCTGCTAAATAAGGAGTTAGGCTCCAACATCTGGGAATAGGTAGAGCTTCTGTCTCACATCCCTCAAGTCATTACCCAAGAGCTGAACTATATGCTCACCGCTAAATTCTCTCAATATGAAGTGGAAGAGGCATTAAATCAACTGCATCTGGACAAAGCCCCAGGGCCAAATGGCTTTACGGTTGTGTTTTTCCAGAAGTGTTGGCACTTCCTAGGGAAGGAGTTAGTAGATGCTTTAGAAGCAGCAAGAAATTCGGGGAAGCTTCTAAAAGAGGTAAATAACACCTTCTTAGCCATTATTCTGAAGAAGGATAGCGCCATCAAATTAGAGGATTTCAGGCCTATATCACTTTGTAACACCACATATAAGATAATGGCTAAAGTACTAGCAAACAGAATTAAAAAAGTGCTTCCTCTCATTATCTCAGAGGAACAAACAGGTTTTGTCCTGGGCAGATCAATTATAGATGGCGTGATTATTGCACAAGAAGTTATCCACTCTCTACAAATGAATAACTCAATTGGGATGCTAATTAAGCTCGACATTAAGAAATCCTACGAAAAAGTGGATTGGAGGTGTCTATGTAAAATTCTGCAGGCTTTTGGTTTCAACAACCAGTTTATCAATTGGATTTTTGGATGTATATCCTCTCCCAGGGTCTCCGTATTAATAAATGGTACCCCTGAAGGCTTCTTTGGAATCTTAAGAGGTCTGAGGCGGGGAGACTCTCTATCACCCTTTCTGTATATCATAATGGTAGAAGCCCTAGGCAGGTCCATCTCTCATGCTCTAGCCTCAGGTCTTATCAAAGGACTCAGGGTATCAAGGAACATAAGGGTGTCCCATCAGCAATTTGCTAATGACACAATGCTGCTTGGTAGTTCAAAAAGAAAAGAGGCCAGGAACTTCAAGAAAATCTTGGCTCTTTATGCTACTACCCCTGGGCAAGAAGTGAATCAAACTAAGTCAGAGGTATTCTTCATTAACACCCCTCTAAGGAAGGAGGCTAGTATTCTAACCGAGCTAGGCTTCAACAAAGGCTCATTACCTTGCTCATACTTGGGACTCCCTCTAGACAAAGGGTTAAGGAACACAAACCTATGGAATCCTTTAAAGGACAAAATGGACAAACACCTAAGTTCATGGAAAGGTAGGTGGCTATCGTGGGCGGGCAGGATTGTCCTACTTAGAGCGGTCATCTCTTGTTTTCCCATCTACCTCCTTTCCTTTCTTGCTCTATCTGCGGGGGCAAACAAAGTTCTCATACAGAAGATGCGGAGTTTTTTTTGGCAAGGGCTCTCAGAGAATCATAAATTAGCTCTCATCTCTTGGGAAAAAGTTTGCAAACCAAAAGTATCAGGTGGGGTAGGATTGAAAAACCTCAAATGGCAGAACTCAGCCATTGGAGCCAAAATAATTTGGAAGATGACACGCTGCCCCCAACTGAAGTGGGCCAGGATCCTTCAGGAAAAGTATCTAGAGGAAAATGATTGCTTGAGCATAGTTAGGACAAGCAACCCGCCAAAAGGATCAAGGGTATGGAACTTTTTGCTAAAATGTAGGCCAATCATTTGCAGCTTCCTATCTTGGGACATTCACATGGGAGATAAGGCTCTATTCTGGGAGGACTCTTGGTGCGCCCTGTCTAGTATAGATAACCTGATCAACATTCACACCACAAAAGAATATTTGTCTGCTCATTGGGGCCCAAAGGTAAATGACTACATAAGACCTGTGCAGATCAAGGGGGTGAGAAGCTGGGCATGGAAGGATCTACAAAATCTCCCTTTGCCAAACCATGAAATAGAGATCTTATCCTCCATCCTTGCTCAGCGCCAAGTAGTCTTTCGAAGTGGGGAAGATAGATTAATCTGGGTAGGTTCTAAGAATGGGGAATATAACGCCAAAGATGGCTACATAAAAATTGCAGGTGGAGAGGTGCAAGAGAAGACAGAAATCCCCATAGATCTATGCTGGGACAAACTATGTGTACCCAGAGCTGGTACCTTTGCTTGGGCAGCCTTATAGAAGAAAATCTTGACTACGGAAAGATTCAAGAAGTTGGGTTTCGAGGGCCCGTCATGGTGCTTGTTATGCAAGAAAGCTGAGGAATCAATTGATCACATCCTTTTAGACTGCCAGTATGCTAGGGAATGTTGGCAATGGTTTTGCGCCAAACTAGGCTGGATAACGGCCCTGCCAAACGATATTTTGAGTCTCTTCCAGTGTTGGCCGAGGAGTGTCAATTCAGGATCTTTAAAGAGCCTCTGGAAAATCTGTCCCTCCATGTTAATCTGGGAACTATGGAAGGAAAGAAATCACAGGATCTTCAATGATACGTAATTGTCTTTGGCCTCTTTTAAAAATAAAGTGGAAGCAGCAGTGATAGAGGTTGTTAATCACAGATCCTCTATGTCTTCCCACAGGGACGCAGTATTTTTAGCTTGGGATGGAAAGATGAGGATGGCTTGGCCAGGTTTGAGAGTGCCATCCTTTGCTGGAAGTGGCATGGCAAAATCTAATGCATTAAGGGATCAGGCTAAATGGACACCCCCAAAGTTGGCTGGTTCAAATTGAACTTCGATGGGGCATCTCGGGGCAATCCAGGTCCTGCAAGTGCAGGAAGCTTAATCAGAAACTGGGAAGGCCACATTATTGGAAGAAGGGCTATGTCTCTAGGAGTTAACACCAATCATTTTGCGAAATTCAAGGCTCTGCTTATTGGTTTGGAGCTTTGTAAGGAAATGAATTTAAACAAAATTGAAATTGTAGGTGATTCAGCTAATGTGGTCAATGCAGTCAGGTTGGGCCAGACACCCAATTGGAAACTCAACGCTATCTTGGAAAGGGTAATTGAAATTCTAAATACCTATGAAGCTTTTACCATCAACCACACCTATAGAGAAGCTAACCAGGATGCGGATGGTTTGGCCAACTTGGAAGCCGATGGAGGTAATTTCAAAGAGACATTTGATCATCCTATGCACCATTAAGGCTATTCAATCTTACCGTCGGCCTTTGGGGAAGAATTGGGCAAATGTATTGTCCTCAGCTGATTGCTTATAGCAACAAATTCTAGCCATTGCAAAAATCTATAGCATTTTGTTATAGGAGCGCCTCCCCTGTTTCAGCAATCCGCAGCTTGGAGTAGCTATTAGATCCTGCTCGATCTGTGGGTTTGTAACAGGCTCGGGCCTTCTTCATGCTCGGATGTAACCTTTGATTATCAATCTAATGGCACTGCCTATTATCTAGCAAAAAAAATAATAAATATTATTTTATCGTAATATGAGAAATTTTAGCCTATTGAACAAGGTGAAGTCACAAATGATCAAACCCACAACAACAATGTCAAGATTTAACCATCACAATAAACTAAAAAATAATAATAATAATAATAATAAACATATTAATGTTTAATTAAAACATAAAATTTAATAATATGTAAACATAAAATATATAAGATACAAATGAAATATATATATTTTCAAATTATTTTTCTTCCTCTAAATATAAATTTGAAAATAAAAATTAAAGCTTTTATAATAAACCAAGGCAATAAAAAATATAAATAAATAAAATATTTAAAGAATGAAAAAATATAGAGTGAGGTGAAAACAAATAAGAGACAAATTTAAGTTTATCATGAATAAAATTATATTAGAATTAAATTGGGCCTTTTTATTTAATTATAAGTTAGAGCTTTTTAGGAATAAAAAATTTAATTCCAAAAGTAAAATGGAATAGTGTTTTAATCAATTTAGTAGTTTAAGTTAATAAATTTCTTATTAAAAAAATAGTTAAATATATGAAATGATTATTTTATATTCATATTTATATAAAATAATTATCTTTCAAAAAATTATGTAAAAGACACAATAGGATATTATTATTCATATCTAATTAATTTACATTAATTTTTCAAGTTCAAAAAATGAACACAATAAAATTGTAGATAAATAAAAAGATATCATTCTTCATACTTACGATATTTAGTCGATAGGCTTCCCATGTGGACTTGCGAGTCCACAATCCACGGTCAAACCTATCTCACGAGCTATGAAACCATCATCTCATGTCGTTAAACCATCTTCAGACACAACTTTTAGCTCAAAAATATCACCAAACAAATTTCAAGGGGTCAAAAAATATTTCCACTTGTACTAAATCTGATTGTTATCTTTGCAATAAATGTGATATCATTAGATTTGATTCACTGATAAACCACCATTCATTGTCTCAGGCTCATGAATCTAGTAGCTCTGAAACCCCAATATTTTTAGATTTAGTTTTCATTTATTGTGAATAGATTGAAGTAACCACTATAAGGAGATTGGTCTTGGTTTGCCTCATCTTTTAAAAAATAATGTTGTGGTTGGTTTTCCTAATATTTTTCCTCAAAAGTCTACCCATTTTTCTCATCAGCTTCCTTCAAAGCACAACATGATTTGTCCATAATTTTGAGGTAAGTCATTTGTCATGGTGGTAGTGAATTTTTAATTTTGGGTATCTATAGTCGCCACTCTAGTTAGTGTGTTGTTAGATGAAAAAATGCTCACCTTGAATCTTGAATTACTCTAGAATATCTATTTTAGATTTCAAATTTTTAACTTTATAATGCAACATCTTAAGAAACCACATGAGGACTTTTCACAGATTAAGATTTGAACCAAATAATCTTACAAGTATGAAAATTTTAGGGCTTAAGTTTTGTTCCAAATTGAAGCAGAGCAATCTAGGTCTTAGAGATAAGATATATCCTAGGTTAATGCCAGTAAAACCTAATTCCTTCAAGAACTCAATCTTGGGCTTTATCCACTTTGACATTCAAAATAGTGGGTTGTATAAAAATGATCATCCTTACCTGATCTTTAGTGAAACCGAAGTCTATGAAGATCTAGACTATCGATTGAGCTCTATGGATCAATTTGGTCTTAAACATTTATACTCGTCTGCTACCAAGATCTAATACTTAGGATTCAGAAAACCCACATTCATTGAGTAAAAATTGGGTCATATCAATTTATCATCATTGCTTATAATCTTATTTTTCTTTTGTCTATGGTTCATTTATTGGTGTGACATTAGACAAATATGAGGTGGAGAACAATGAATGTTTTGAGAAAATGTTATATGGTATAGAGTACCTAACTAGTAAAAGAATACATTTGAGAAATAACATTGTATGTAAATTCACCAAATAAAATCATGAGCTAATAAAACCATAGGCAAGTAATCCAAGTTGTTGAACCCTTGAAAAGAGCATTATGCTTGGAGAATGAATATGTAAATACACAAATAAATTCTAGAGGATATAACCAACACCCATACAGCAAGTCCAAGAAACCTTATGAGTTCAAGTGTAATAGCTATTGGGTGCAACATTTTTTTGATCCAATAGTAGTGTGGGTTATCTTCAACATTCTCTCCACATCATTTATGGACATTTCAAAGGCTAAATTTAGCATGGTACACTGGCTGACGTGTCACCATTTAACAAAATTTTATTACATCTCCTTTCGACATGAATTTGGATTCTACTCCTCAAGTGTTTGATGGTGGATGCACATACCATCAATACATGTTTCCCACCACACCACAACCAGCTGCTCTAGGGATATAAAGTAGTTTTGAGCAAAATGATTTTTCTTGAAACTACATGGTATAAATATTTTTGGGTAAAACCCTTTCACTTAAAAGTACTAAATAGCAAAAGTATTAAATAGCTCTATTTTAATTTCAAAATAAGAAAAGGTTGAATTTACATACAATGTTTCAATGGAACTTTTTGAGTAAAAGTGTTCTTGTCAAAACATGTTTACCTGAAATTGTCTATGTGGTACCCTATGTGGCATGTTAACCCTTCATTTGGGAAACAATCAACAAAATTTGAACTTTGACTCTAGTTTTATCTAACCAATGGTACTTTCATGAACATCTAAAAATATCCTTTTATAAAACTTAGAGTCTAGAATCATAATATATATATATATTGATTAGTTTTTTACTACAAGTAGGTTATTATAATCAAACATGAGGCTAACTATTTTTTAAAATAATACGTAAATATGTTTTTTTAAATAATACTTAAATATGTTTTTTTAAATTTAAAATGTATGGTGCATTAGAGGAGAGAATCTTCTCCAACAGGTATATTTTTTGAATGATGAAAAAATAGACAAAAGTTGACATCCCATGAAAACTATGATGTTCTAATTATTTTTTACTTTAAAAAATTATTTAAAAATAAATATTCATTGATTTTCTTTTAAATTATGCACTAGACTTTCAAGTTATCTATGTGAGAAAAATGAAAGTAAGAATTGCTCTTTTTTTACAATCTCCTATTGACCTCACCCTTTTTTAAATAATAGCAATTAAAATAATTCTTAATTTTATAAAAAATGTATATCTCTAACTAATTTTAAAAAATTATAAACATAAACTACATTAAGAATTCTACATTTTATTAGTTTGCATTATTTTAACATTTAAAACATAAATATCACTTTTAGGTTGTCCAAGTTGAAAAATTATAATTGTGTTGGTTATTCCTTTATAAAAGTGTGACACAATTCTTAACTTTTACCTTGTGTTTAACCCATCCTATTTGGTTGTGATTGAAATAATGTTCCCTATGGTTATCTGATTTACCACTCATTTGAATCATCTATGATTTTGGATTCTTGTATGTGAAACTTGTAAATTGTATGCTTCCTTATGCTTTATTTTATTCTTGAAATGTAAGTTGGTTGCCTTGACTAGTTAAAATATTGTAATAATTTATTAGTAATGGTATTATGCAAATTACTAGGGATGACCCAATTAGGTCACCTAGCGTGTTTATGAATAACTATATTGGGTGACCCTCGGATAGTGGGTACTTCCTACACCTTTTTTGAGAAATTTCCTAAAGATGAAATCTTTATCAAGGTCTACCTTGATTTTCTAAACTTTGAGTTTATTTAGTACCTGTAGTGTAGAAAAAAAAATATCTTTACAATTTCACACTATGTTTGGGTCCCTTAATTAATTGAACTTAATTAAGCTTTTAATTGACCAAATTATGCATTCCAAAGCCTTATTATTCTTGTTTTCCAAAAGGGAAACCTATATTAAACAATTTCCAACATTAATTTTGTTGCAAGAATGAAGGTGTTGTCATTGATGTCAATAGGAAATCTACTAAATGGTATTGTCATTGATGTCAATAGGAAATCTACTGAATGGTGTTGTCATTGATGTCAACTATGGGTTGAGGATGTTGAGGATATTGAGAAAATTGATAAACAATGTAAACTATGTTGTGCAAGTGTTTGTAGTTTTCCTTGATATTGTGCTTCGTGTTTCTCCTGTGTTGATGCTATTCCTATGCAGATCTTATAGTTCAAGGTTGTCATAGGTTATTATATTCAGAATTTGGATTTCTAGATTGTTGTATAGTGCAAGATATTTTCACCAATATGTGAACTAGTTGTTCAGTGATGTTTTGTGGCTTAGGAGAAACATATTTGATCCATGTTTCTTCATTGTTTGGCTTCGGGTTGTGCATATTTGGGAAGCTTCTCATAATGCTTGTATTTTTTTGTATTCAAAGTTATACTTGATTTGGTGTAGTACAGAATGAGTTTCATTTATTAGTATGTGTTAAAAATGGAGGTAATTATGTAGCTTTAAAACTTGTAAAACTATTATATTGTAGATCTAATTAAGTGTTCTTTGTTATAGATTATTTGTGGATGATTATCTGTTTAGATTCATTTTACCATTTGTAGAAGTAGACAAAAGATTGTAGAAGAATAACACCAGAAGATAGAAGTGACACAGCATATACCATGGAGAAACCCTTTCGAGAAAAAACTCCACCACTAGAATCAATAGTGCTTGTATTATTTAACCTTAGAACAAGATTACAATAATTCTTTATCAATCCTTGCTTGAGATGCTTCTTTTTCCTTCAATAATTCTTCTTCACAACCTACAATAAAATCTGATAAACTCTCTTCAACTTGCTACAATAAATATACAATAATGAACCTTGTAAAGTCCAAAGAGTTTACAATTACAAAGCATAATGTTTATCTCACAAAAACCACGCCTATTCTTTGCAAGTAGAGTTCTATCATGAAGAACAATTTCAAAACAAGTCCTTCATCCATTTGGGTGTCCCAAACTGATGTCATAACTCAACGTTGATTCTGAAGATATCTTCTAAGCTTATCCTCAAAGTTGGCACCCAAGAATGGGCCCACTTAACTCAGCCTTATAAAATATCTTATCATGCAAAAGTGTTAACTCCAAGATGCCAACTTGGGTGCCCAAGGTGGGTCCAAGTCAATCTCTATTAATTGAAACATATCTCTCCACCATTCATGCAAATATCATGCATGACTAATCATCCCCACTTAATTGAATTTATCACCTATTATCTATCATGCAACTCAAGTCATTAGTCATGCATTCCAAGTCAACTGAACTCAACTAGCATTCAACTAAAACTAACTACATGCAACTGAAGATAACTGAACTGAATTGATACTGAACTAATTTGAACTGAATTGAATTGAACTCCATGCATGTAAACATCAATCCCTAACTTCTAGGATCTTTACATGCATTTTTGAAGTGTTATCTTTTACTCCAAACAGTTAACTCAAGGTGAGTTCCACCTTCCATGTGGGTACCCCATGTGCTCCTATTTTGTAGGAGCTCTTCCTGGGTGTCCCCACATGTTCCTATCATTTAGAATTAATTACAAATGTCAATTTACATGTTCATTTCATTCAAATTTAATCTCTTTCTAATCCTAGTGTTTGGGGAACACTTTCCTAGAACTTAGGAGATACATGAAATAATGTTTAGGATTGCAATTAAATGGCATCCTATTCCCAACATATGCAAGTAAGGGTTTTCATTTGTTTTGAGTTGAAGTATTCAAATGATGTGAGTTTGGATTTAGTTTCTGATGAATCTCAAGTAATTTGTGAGTTACTCTTGATCATGTTCAAGTAAATTATGTTGTCTAAAACTTTTGGCATATGGATTGATTTGAGGAAGCATGTACTTAATTTCTATGGTGTTTTGCATGGGTGTTGGTCGACCTTATGTTTAGCACTACATGTGAGGATTGTGAAGTGTGTTGAGGTGTTTTTGGATCTATTTGGGTCCTAATTAATGATTTATGTAGGTCACCTTTCATTCCTATCCACTGCGGGAATGTTTAGGTACCAACCAATTTTGAATTTGTGTATAATGGCTAGTGGCTGACATCAGAGAATATTTTAAGGTGGAGCTTGATATAAATATGTATGGTGTTGATGCAAGTGATATATGAAAGCATAAGAAGTAAGATAGATGTGAGATTGATGTGAGTGATGTGTGTGATGTGAATTCGAGTAGAGCAATGCAAACTTCATGTTAGGGTTCTTGAAGGCAGTGAGCTAAAGGCATCCAAAATATTTCATGTGAGACTGTGAAAGTGTGCGAGCAATTGTGGTGGACTCCTTGTTGCATTGAGAAGTGTTCTTTGTGTAACATTCTTCTTCTATCTTCTTGTGTTCTTTATGTGGTTGTGAGCCCTTTTTAGACACTGTGTCCTATTCTAGTAGTGATCACTTGTACCGGTTTTTCTATTACTTATATTGTGAGCTAATCCTCACCATGGTTTTTCCCTCATTGGGATTTCCACGTAAATCCAGTGTTCTCTTGTGTATGGTGTTATGATTCTAGTTTCTATTATCTATATTTCATGTTTAATCAAACTAACAGAATAAGGGTTTAATAAATGCTTGTGGATCTGATTATTGTTGAGGGCTTGAAGGTTTAATTTGCTAAATTGATTCACCCTCCCTCTTAGTTTTCTTGTTCATTTCAACAATTGGTGTCAGAGAAAGGTTCCTTGGAGAATAGCTTAACTGCTTGAGGTAGATCCGGGATGGCGAACAAGATTACTGTGGAATATCCTAGATTTGATGGCTCAGATTATGCATTCTGGAAGACAAAGATGGAAGGATATATGTCTGCATAGGGATATGAGATGTAGAAGGCTTATCAGACTACATACACTCCACCTCTTAATGGTCCAAGTACAAATGCAAAAATCAAGGCACATGAGATCAATGCTAAGGTAAGATTTATTATTGTGAATATTCTTCCAAATATTGAATTAGTCAAAGTTATGACTTTGAAGACTGCTACAAAAGTTTGGGATAAGCTAGAGAGCATTTATGAAGGAGATCTAAAGGTTAAAAAAGAAAAATTGCAAAACTTGAAGGCACAGTTTAAAATGATGCATATGTCTGAAGATGAAACAATTAAAGGCTACATACAAAGAGTTGATGAGTTAGTAAGCGCTATGAGCTCGGTCTTGGTGTAACAGTTAAAGAATGTAAAGTAGTGAAGAAATTTATCAGATCACTTTTGGACTTCTATAGTGAAAAGGTATCTGCTATTAAGGAAACTATTGATTTTGACAATTACTCCAGAGATCAGTTGATTGGTACTCTAACCGCATTTGAAATGATAAAATTTAAGGTACACAAGTTGAGACTACTTTCAAGGTTCGTAAAATCAAAGAAGGTTGAAGATTTAGGTGAAGAAGATCTTGATGATTTGGAAGCTAACTTTGTAAGGAAGATGAAAAAGGGCACCAATAAGTACAAAGGTAAATTACCTTTCAAAAAATTTAGTTGTGGTGATACAGGTCATTATGCCTCTAGATGTCCAAAGAGAGTTATAAACAATAGGAACAAGGAAAACAAAGGAAATATGATTAAGAAGGCTTACTATGTGAAAGAAGATGCTGGCATTTCTAACAATGAATCTAATTATGGAGATTTTGATGATGATGAATGCTTATTTTTTGTTATAAAAGAAGAACCTGGTTTTGCTAACTTAGAAGCTTGTGTGAAGGAAAGTGTTCCAAAGATAAAGGATAAGGTTGAAGGTACTTTGGTATCTACTTTTCATGTCAAAGAGGATAAGAATTATTGGGTTACATTGATAGTGGCTACTCAAATCATATGACTAGAGACAAGAGTAAGTTTGTTAAACTTGAAAAGAATGATGAAGGATTAGTTAAACTTAGAGATGATTCAGGAGCTAAGATTTGTGGAATAGGTTTAATCAATTTTGATGGCAAGAATAATATTGACAATGTTTACTATACTAAGGGTTTAAGACATAATCCTTTGAGTGTTGGAAAAATGTGTAGCAAAGGGTACAATCTTGTGTTTAAGGATGAAGCATGTGAGATCTGAAAAAGGTCCAAAACTATGATTGTTGTTGGTAAGAGAACATATGGAAACATCTATCAGCTCAATGGTGTTTATGGTCATTGCTTTATGTCTTAGATTAATGATAGTTGGTTATGGCACCGGAGGATGTGTCACATGAATTTTGATAATTTGGCAAGAATTAGTTCAGTTCATGTAGTAAGAGATTTACCTAGAATCACAAAGCCTATCAATGTTGTGTGTGAGAGTTATCAATTTAGAAAACAAACAAGGAGTAGCTTTAAGGGAAAGGAACAATCTGCTACTAAACTTTTGTAATTAGTGCATACATATCTTTGTGGTCCTACAAGGGTGAGAATTCTACAAGGTGACATGTACTTTATGCTTTTGATTGATGATTATTCTAGAATGACATGGGTTACTTTTCTTAGAGAAATTTGATGCATTAGATAAGTTCAAGGAATTTAAAGCTATGGTTGAGAATGAAATGGATCTGAAAATAAAATGTTTGAGGTCTAGCAGAGGTGGTGAATTCACCTCCAATGAGTTTAACATATTTTGTCAAGTTCATGGAATAAAGAGGCATCTTTCTACCCCTAGAACTCCTCAGCAGAATGGAGTTGTTGAAAGAAAAAATTGAACAATTCAAGAAGCTACAAGGACTATGATGAAAGAAGAAAATCTACCACAAGTCTACTAGAGAGAATTTATTCATACTTCTATTTACATACTTAACAGAGTTCAAGCTAAAGCTAATAGCACAAAGGCTCATTATGAGTTATGGTATGGAAAGATTCTTATTGTCAAGTACTTTAGAGTGTTTGGAAGAAAATGTTACATGAAAATAGAAGAAGAAAACTTAGGGAAGTTTAATGGAAGGTTTGATGAAAGTATCTTCCATGTATACTCTATTAGAAGCAAATCTTACAAATGTTACAACAAAAGGTTGAGAAAGATAGTGGAAAGTGTAAATGTTAAAGTTGGAAAAAACTTATAGAATTCTATTGCAATAGATGGATATGTGTTAGATGAACCTAATTATAGAGAATTAGAAAAAAAAATTGATGAACAGGAAGTGCAGAATGAAGAGGAAGAAGCTTTAGAGAAGACCCCTAAAACCCCTAAGTATGTGTAGAAAAATCATTTTGAAGATCAAATCATTCCAAAGATAAGAGAAAAGGTGTACTGATAAAAGAAAAGTTGTTGAAGTTGAGGTAAATTTGTGCTTACTTTCTAAATTTGAACCTAAATCTGTGAGTGAAGCATGTAAGGATGAACGTTGGATGAAGGAAATAAAAGAGCTTATGCAAATTGAGAAAAATCAGATTTGGGAACTGGTCCCCATATCAGCAAACAAAAGCATAATTGGAACTAAATGGGTATTCAAGAACAAGTTGAATGAGAATGGAGAAGTAGTAAGAAACAAGGCAAGACTTGTGTGTAAGGGTTCCTCACAAGTAGAAGGTATAGACTTTGAGGAGACTTTTGCTCCTATGGCTAGGATGGAAGCTATCAAAATGTTTTTGGAATTTGTAGCACATAAAGATTTTAAGGTTTATTAGATGGATGTGAAGTCTACTTTTCTTAATGGAGAATTGGAAGAAGAGGTTTACATGGAACAACCAGAAGGATTTCAGTTGCCAGTTCAACTAATATATGGTATGCAAATTGAAGAAGGCACTATATGGATTGAAGCAAGCTACCAAAGCTTGGTATGCAAGATTGGACAAGTACTTGATACAACAAGAATTCGACAATAAGGGCATCGTAGATAGTAATCTTTACTTTAAGATTGAGGGAGACAAGATCTTGATAGTAGTAGTATATGTAGATGATATTATATTTGGTGGAAATGAGGCTATGTGCAAGAATTTTGCAAAAGAAATGCAGAAAAAATTTGATATGTCAATGTTTGGGGAGATGAATTTTTTTCTTGGGCTACAAATCAATCAAATAGATAAATGGATTTTCATTTCACAATCTAAATATGTCAGAGATATGTTGAAGAAGTATGGAATGGATGACTCCAAACCGGTATGTACTCCTATGGTGACTAGTTGCAAACTAATCAAAGATGATGATTCACCTAAGGGTGATCAGAGCAAGTATAGATATATCATTAGTGGACTATTGTATTTAACTTCTACTAGACTAGATATCATGCATGCAATTTGTCTTGTGGCTAGATTTGAAGAAGATCCTAAAGAAACACATGTTGTAGCAATGAAGAGGATATTCAGCTAATTAAGAGGCACGCCAGATTATGGCTTGTGGTATCCAAAGGATATTGATTTTACATTAAGTGCTTATACAAATGTAAATTGGGTCGGTTATGTTGATGATAGGAAAATTACAAGTGGTGGTGCATTATTTCTTGGATGTAGATTGGTGTCATGGTTGAGCAAGAGGTAGGATTCAGTTTATTTACCCACTACAAAGGTTGAGTATATTACAACAACATTATGTTGTACACAGGTATTGTGGATGAGACAAACATTGAAGGATATCAGAGTTATATATGTTGAACCTATTTCTATTTGTGTAGTGTTTAATCTCCTAAAATAATGCAAAATGAAAATGAAATGCAAGCAAGGGAACACAACAACACCTCAATATTGGGTTTAAGATGAAACTCAAACTTAAAATGACAATAAAACTAATTTTACCTTGTTTGAGCTTGACGAAGTTGTTTTCCCTCATTGATAGCTTGATGTATGTGCTCCTAGAATGATTTTGGCAACATAAAGGCTTGATTTTGCTTGATTTGGATGCAAACATGGTGGATTTGGCTATGAATGCAAGATGGTAGTGTGTGCTTGAGAGATTGAGAGGATGAATGCTTGAGAATGGTTAGGGTTCCAAATGGCTAAGTGTTAGTCATTTAGCCAAGGGAGAGAGGAATGGATGGTGGAGATTAAAGGAGGACAAGAGATCAAGGGCTAAGATCAAAGAGCTGACCAAAGTAATTAAAAATTCCTTTTTAATGTGCATGGGGATGATAAAAGGAATTAAAAATTCCTTAGAAACCTTGGATCAATAAATGAAATTTAAAATTTCATTAGGAAGGACATGGGGATTGTAAATGGAATTAAAAATTCCATGAGAGGACCTTGGGAAGACAAAAAGGAATTAAAAATTTATTGGGGAATAGGGAGAGTTGACTAAAGGGTTGATTAGACTAGCTAACCAATGATCAGAGGACAGTTAGGTGGCTAATGAGGATTAAAATCCAACTTGCAAAAGTTAGAGGATGTGACACATCCTAATCATGGATTAGATATGTGCACAACCCTAATGATGGAATTAAGAGGTGGATTAGGATTAGTGGAGATTATGGGGGATGGGAGATAAAGGGAATTAAATAAATGGATTATTTATTTAATTCCTTAGAGGAAAGGAATAAAGGGTAAGGTATTTAATTATTTAACTAAATATCTTTGGGATTTAGAGGACTTTATGGGTATTGATTAAATAATTGCAATATTACTTAATTAATGTAGATAAGAGGATATTTAGATGAAAAAGGATAAATTTTACCAAACATAAGTGGTCAAATTTAGGTGTCTACACTATCTATCAGAGTTATATATGAGTTGCTAATTTTTTTCGGTACACTCCTAAGGGAGAGTGTTCAAAACAAGTTAATTCGTTCAATCTCAAAGCAGGGGATTAATGCAAACCCTTTTCCTTTGCCATTGATGTCAAAGGGAGAGAGAGAATCATATAAAAAAAAGCTTATCTAGTCAGGAAGAGAGAAATTCATGTAAGGTATCAATAGAGAAAGTTGTGCAAGTTGTCTAATCATTATTGACAAAGGGAGAGAGACTCCTATAAGGGGGAGAGAGTTCAGGAATGTTGTATATGTTGTCTAATCATAAAAAAAAGGTGTGTGTTATCTTTGGTGGCTTTTCACATCTTGTGTTGCCATCAATGACAAAGGGGGAGATTGTTTCAAGAATGAAGGTGTTGTCATTGATGTCAATAAGAAATCCACTAACTGGTGTTGTAATTGATATCAACTATGGGTTGAAAATGATGAGGATATTGAGAATATTGATAAATAGTGTAAACTATGTTGTTCAAGTGCCTGTAGTTTGCCTCGGTATTGTGCTCTGTGTTTCTCCTGTGTTGATTCTATACCTATGCAAATCTTACATGTTATTCAAGGTTGTTAGAGGTTGCTATATTCAGAATTTGGGTTTCTAGATCGTTGTACAGTGCGAGATATTTTCACTAGTATGTGAACTAGTTGTTCAATGATGTTTTTTGTGGCCTAGGAGAAATGTATTTGCTCCACATTTCTCCATTATTTGGCTTTAGGTTGTGTGTATTTTGGAAGTTTATCATAATACTTGTATCTTTTTGTATTCAAATTTTTATTTGACTTGGTGCATTGCAGAGTGAGTTTCATTTATCAGTATGCAAGTAAGGGTTGTCAATTGATCTGAGTTGAAGTATTTGAATGATGTGAGTTTGGATGAATTTTTTGATGAAACTCAAGTAATTTGTGAGTTACTCTTGATCATGTTCAAGTAAATTATTTTGTCTAAAACTTTCAGCTTATGGGTTGATTTGAGGAAGCGTGTACTTAATGTCTATGGTGTTTTGCATGGGTGTTGGTCGACCTTGTGTTTAACACTACATGTGATTTTTGTGAAGTTTGTTGAGGTTTTTTTGGATCTATTTGGGTCCTAGTTAAGGATTTATGTAAGTCACCTTTCATTCCTATCCACCACGGGAATGTTTAGGTACAGACCGATTTTGAATTTGTGTGTACTACGGCTAGTGGTCAACATTGAAGAAAGTTTTGAGGTAGAGCTTAATATAAATGTGTATGGTGTTGGATAGATTGGTTCTCATTTTCTTGCATGAATAAAGGAATTCCTTTTCAAAAATTTGGTTTTCATAGAGTATCACATGGCTTGTATGATTCTATTTTCCCTACTCATGGGCGTAATCTAGGAAAACAAAATAAAACCTTTCACAAGAATGTTAGTAACCCTCCTAATATCTATCATATTTGTAAGAATGTAATAACACAAGAGGATACAATCATTGGCAATCATGACAATCATAATTGTTCTTCTCCCAATACCTCTCCTACTTGTGACAAAGTTATCTTGGTGTTAGAATATAAAATCATTAAGAATCATGAGAATCTTGTTTGTCCTCCTCCCCTTACTTCCCCCACTTGGGAGGATATTATGGTGCAAGAGGATGGGATCATTGATACATTTCTTAACATCACCTTGCCTAGTATACTTTCATCTCCCAACATCTCTCCCACTTGTGAGAATGCTTTTATGCAAGATACTTTTAGTTATTGGGCCTCCTAAGCTACTTCTTATAATAGTACTACCTCAACACAAACCATTACCTCTAAGAGCTATCCTAAATTTTTCAAGGCAACTCACTAGTAGCAATGTTTCCAGCAACCAAGTTATAATACCAGTTCTCATACATATAACACAAGGAACAATAGGCAACCACAAACCATCCCTACATCGACACCACTTTTGTAACCCATTTTTCCTAGTGCTCCTCATTTACCTTCACATAGTGGAAAATAGTATGATCTTGTGAAACAACATTGTAACACTCTTGCTAAGGTATCCTTGTGGGATTTGATTCAAGCATCCCCTCTTTACCATGGCATGCTCCAAAATGCTTTGTAACAAGTTTTTATCCCTCCTAGTGCACAACCAAATGATGCAGTAGCCCTAATTCAAGGTATGAATTCAGTTAACTTAGACATTACCTTTCATCAAGATGAGTTGCCTCCATTAGAAGTGCAAAAAAAATGAGGCTTTGATGATAGTGGCTAAAATTAACAAGTGTAGCATAATATTTACTCTCATTGATAATGGTTTGACACTCAACGTTTGTAGTGTATTCCTTCTAGATAAGATTGGTGTGGACAAGGGTCAAATTCAACCAGATAATCTATCCATTTATGATTTTGACAATGTGGGAAAATAACCGCTTGGTGTGATAAAATTACCTATTAGAGTGGGTAACTTATTACATTGCAAACTCCTATTCATGTTGTGATAGGTCGAATAGAGGTGTTAGAAATCAAGCAACAAGTAAAAGAGTGCAAATAAACAACTTAAAACAACCTACACTTCAAGATTATCCTAAGTTGGAAACAATGCAAGACAAAGTAACGAAATGGAACTTTATACCTTGCGTTGAGTTGATCCTTTGGTTGGCCCTTCGATCTTTGATGTGTATGCTCCTTGAATGGAAAGATGCAAGCTAGATGAGGATGTAAAGATGGATGCAAGTGGATGAGAATGTGAAAATGGATAAGTAGAGGTTGAGAAACAAAACTGCAAGAGTTTGGCTAGCACAAAATGATCTCCCCAAAATGAGAGAAAAGAGGGGGTATTTATAGGATTTTTGGGAAATCCTAGGGGAAATGGACGGTTGAGATTGATCCACCAAATATCAAGATGTAGGGCTAAGGTGAGTTGAGAACTCACAAGCCCTCACATCTTGACATGTGGCATGTGAGATAGCCCTAAAAGGTGAAGTGGACATGAGGTGGAGGAAAGGACATGACATGGAGAGGGGTACAAAGTACCTTGGGATTGGACAAGATCTCCTCATAAAGGAGGTCCTTGTCCCCATGTGGGTGAGAGGACAAGTGGGGAATTAAAAATTTCTCAAATATCCTTATGGGGATGAGAGAAGGAATTTAAAATTCCTTAAAGGCATTGGGGGATTAAAAGGTGAATTAAAAATTCACATAGGGAAGGGAGATGCCTTGTCAAAAAAGAAAGGCATTTAAGAGGGTTGAATAAGGACACATGTCATAAAGGACATGGGGAAGAGAAAAGAAATTTAATATTCTTTGGAAGGATAAAAGGAATTAAAAATTCCTTGAGAGGTTGATTAGGCTAGTTAGTGAAGGATTAGGGAGTGGTTAGGTGGCTAAGAGAGATTAGAGGACAACTTACAAAAGTTGGAGGATGTGACACATCCTAATCAAGGATTAGGCATGTGCACACCTTAATGATGGGATTAAAAGATGGATTAGGATAAGATAAAAAAGATGGAGGATGTGACATGAAGGGAATTAAATAAATGGAATATTTATTTAATTCAATTGATGGAAGGAGGATTAAAGAGATAAGGTATTATTGATTAAATACTTAGGGATTTGGAAAAATTAAAGATATTAATTAAATAATAGCAGTATTACTTAATTAACGAAAAATAAGAAGAAAGAGGATGAATTTGGATAAATTAAGTGTCCAAATTTAGACATCTACATTTTGCCCCTCTTTGAGATGGTGTTACGAAGTAGCATCATTTCAAGGAATATTAAAACATAGAACCTAGAAGAAGATGGTTAGATTTGGAAAAGATGCCCTAGTCATTCAAAGAAGTGACTAGGAAGGAAGATGATGGGGGGAAAGATGAAAGTTAGGGATGAAGGATGCCCCCTCGAGAGGACATGCAGGTTTAAGAGAACACGAGTGTGCTCTCGAAATGGATGAGATGATGCAAGGGGAGTTGAAGAAGATGATGCAATGTGATGGAAGATTGGGAGGGGAGTGTCATGAAGGATGAAATGTAATCTAAATGCAATTTGCCATCGTCGGAGCACTGATTTTTGCTATAGCAGAAGACACGAGATGCCAAGGTATGAAGAACCAGGGCGGATTAGTGTCAAATGCATAAAACAAAACATAACAAACAAGAAGGCTATCCTAACACCCCAAGGTCACGATGACCTTGGTCGGGCCAGGTATTGGGATAACCATAAGCACACAAGGATGCCCCAGCATATCACAAGACCTCAGGGATCTTGGTGGGTACCACGTGGGACAACCGAGAAGACAAAGAAAAGATCAAGATACATCCCTATGTTGACAGGTCAAAGCACACCATGATATGATGGATCAAGGCGACAATGACAAGTGATGATAGGGAGCTCAAATGATAAACAAAAGCCAAAAGCATCAAAAGATCACAATCAATTTCAAACATCCTTTGCCATAGGATCAATCAAGGGGATGGATGGGATTGATGAGGTCTGTTAGGAAGGATGCATCCTGTTGAGACCGATGATGGATACTAAAGTAAAAGATTGATATGATGTAGGATATTCAGAACTGATTGGATTTGATGATACAAGTGAATCTCATTTGTTAAGATCTAGCTAGATAAGGGCATAGCTTGAT
The DNA here is from genome assembly GCA_007258455.2 of Sequoia sempervirens. Lineage (NCBI taxonomy): Eukaryota > Viridiplantae > Streptophyta > Pinopsida > Cupressales > Cupressaceae > Sequoia > Sequoia sempervirens. The sequence continues at coordinate 116,975 of VDFB02169039.1, forward strand.
GACGCGACACGAGAGACATGACACAAGATTGACACAAGATGGGAGACTAACACATCCTAGCGACCTAGGGGCTCGAGGGCCGATCAAAGATTAGCCTTGCCTACGTGGAAGCACAGAGCCCTCGTAGTTCGACAAAAGGCTGATGATAGACCATGATGGAGGTTTTGATGGATGACCAAGATAGGATGGAGAACAGGAGAAAAGTGGACAAATATAGATTGATGATGGATGGAACCCCGGGGGCAGATCAAATGATCGACCTTGCCTATGTGAAAGCGCAGGGGCGACGTAGTTCGAGAGAAGGCCAAAGACAAATGATGGATGAAAGATGATGAGATAACCCTAGGTAAGGGGATAAAATGATTGGATCGACACGATGGGACAACATAGACCTGTGGGATTAGATAGGATGATGGTGACTATACAAAGTTTAGGGATGGGATAGCTATCCAGATCATGAAAAGAGGGATTGGGAGAATGATAGGATGGATAAATGAATGATGAGATGATGAATGATGAGATATAGGCTATAGCGAGATACCAATGACAAGGGATTATGAGATGGGATGAAGGGAGAGGATGGGGGGAGGAAAAGGATTGTTTGGGTGGATTGGATAGAGGGATAAGGATTTGGATGAGGAAAAGGTGACCAGATGGATAGATTACTAATCCTTGGAACTAGAAGGTGAAGGGTGGGAAAAGATGGAAGATTACGATTGATGAGAGTGTGAAATGATAGGATGTTTGATGAAGGTTTGAGATGATAGGAGGTTGGATGAAGTTTTGAGATGATAGATGAAGGTTTGAAATAAATGAATGGTTACATGGAATGAGTGAATGGATTGATTAGAATGGAGGAATATGACCAAATTGAAGAAGATGGAGGGAGGAATCGGAAGACTCTGTTCGATATCCAAAGATCTTGACTGCAGAGGGGTTTGGGTAAGCTCAGATTGGGATAAGATTAAAGCTCAGATGAGGATAAGATGAAAGCTCAGATGAGGATTGGATTGAAGACTAGAATGATTGAAGGATATGAGTGGACATGATTCTACACCGAGTTCCAGGGTTGAAAGGGCGTAAAGTGTTGACAATCAGATTTTTCCAAATTTGGAAATTTTTAAAAATTGTCAAATTTTGCCATTTTAGGAAACTTCATGGTCGTATGTTTGAGAGTCCCAATTTTTTCCAAGAAATACCCATTGGTGAGATAGGATGAATTGCCAACTAAAATCCCAGATTCGGGATATGCATTTTGAGTTATGAGTGAAAACAATTTTTCAAAATGTTGGAAAAAAACACTAAATTGGGATTTTGAGGGTCAAGATGAAAGTTTGAGGCCCCGAAAATGGGTCAAAACGAGTTCCAACGGCTTTCAAATAAACCAGTTGGAAATCCACTCATTATCGCATAACGCAACCACCCGTCAAATTTCAGCTCAAACGGA
>VDFB02169039.1:118521-187683 GCA_007258455.2 Sequoia sempervirens
CAGGTCATCCAAGCTTCATTTCTCATGAATCTCCCATGATGAACTTTTCATCTCAACAAATAATTACAAATATGTGGGATGGCTCTGGAGGTCCAACCTCCTGATGCCAACAAATATTGGGATTTTTGGATTCTAAACAAAGGTTCGTAGTAAGGGCATCCAGTTTAGTGGGTGCAATGATGAACTCCTTATGAGAGATATCCCAACCCTTAGAGCAAGGGCTTTATGCATCATAAAGACACTGGGGAAGAGTTATCATGCACCGCTTCCCATTGTTTACGATTTTCATTGCAACCACAAATTTATATAGCGGTTTGGAAGAGCTTGGCTTATGCTCGTTACCGCTTGGGTTGTTCCCTTGGGGTGAGTACTTTTTCCCACCAAATTAGACCCTCTAAAGGTAAACAAAAGTGAGTAAGTACATCCGTAGTTTGATCAATCTTTGTTTGCGTGAACAAAGAGAGAACACACACAATGTATCTACTCACACTAGCAAGATTTGTTCAATTTTAAGAGCCCAAATTCAAAATGTGGAGGCAATCTTTAAGACAACCTAATATCACCAAAATGCTTTTGATTTTCAAGATCATCGTGAAGTGCGAGAGAAGTGCATATGCATTTCGATGGTATTAGTTTGTAAAAAAGATTACAAAACAAGATAAGCACATGTTCATTTTAGACCTCAAAAGCAATAGTGAGTTCTTTTTAAAGTACCAAACTTGAGTGTGAAATTGATTGTTCAATTTTTAACCAAATCCAAAAGCTAGTGAGTTTCTAAGTTCAATTTTAACCAGCGTGAAGAGATCAAATCAATGGTTAATTTTAAACCCAAAACTGAAGTGAGTTCGCCTAGAACAAAAAATGAAAGCAGAAAATGGAATCCCTAGGCTTATTACAATAAGCATTTAAAAATGCTTTGTCAATTTCAAGTTTAATGCTCAATTTTCTTGAATTCCAATATGTTTGTGTTCTTTGATTCCAATGTGAGAGAAAAACCACTGTTGTTCATGTTACCACCTTCAGCTCATTTTGGTAGGGCTGGAATTGTTTGTCACATCTAAGGTGAAAGGTACATTCATTTTTTATGTTGATAATTCATTTACAATGAAGTATTTCAAATGGAATTTAGTTGATTATGTAAAGTGCACAACAAAATATTTATAAAATTTGCATAGTAATGTTGTATTTTATTCATTTTTGAAATCAAACAACATACAAGATTGCATAAACATTGTTTTTTCATGCTTTGAAAATAGAGGAAATGTTTAAAAGTACCACACAAGCCGTGGGAATGACTGAATTAATTCAATACGACATAGAAAGCAAGCTATACATCTGAAGATGAAAATAGAAAAGAATATATGAAAAGGGAACATATCCATCATTGCCTCGCAATGTTGGTGTTTATTGTTGTTTCTCCTATCTTCAGATGGTTCTTCTTGTCTTTAGCTCCTCTCATACCCGATCATCAAAAGCACCTACTACAATTGATTGAAAAAGTCTTGTTAGAGCTCTGGATATGAGCCTGATCATATATTCTATCAACAAACATATAACTTACAACTATGAGGCATTAAATCAATTGAGCCATTAAAAGATGAATGCAAAAGTGTCAGATTAAATCATTAGAGGAACATTGAATTCACTATTTTAATCTAACTTGTTTGTTCAGTGTGCAGGTACAAGTATACATTTCATTACTGGTTCATCGCAATTCAACATTTCAGTATGTGGGAAAAATGGGGCTCCCACAAGGGTCGAGCCCAACATACTGCAAAACACATTGTCATGAATGTGATAGTGAAGAAGCATACATATTTCAAGTTCACAACCAAAACATCATAGAAAACAGTGAAGGAGACAATGATAGTGTCTACAGGAGTCTCAAACATTGATCATTCAGAGAAACCAAGTCAAAGATGCAAAAGCAGTCATTTAAGTTGGATGATACAAATGAACAATGGTCTTTTCAGAATATTTGTTGATATGCAAGATTGAATAAAATGCTTCATTTACATAATGTTTCACATCATTTATTGTTCTCATGTTTAACATCATATTTGATGTAAACAAACATCATGAAGAATGCATATTGATGAAGAAGGCAGCCAAGGTACCTTGTTTCCCAGATGGAAGGAAATCATGCTAGTACAGAGTTTTGCTATAGTTTTCATTTATCACAGTGAAAGGATAGTGTATAACATAACAGTCATAAAACAAGGCTCTCAAAGCCCACAGTTGAAAGTGTAAAGAAAATGGCAAGACCATTAGAAATATGTTAATACACAATCACAATGTGATGGGACAGCATCAAACAAAGGCATGAAATGGAGTTGAAATAAAAGAATCATCTCATATTTGAAGACAACAACCACAATGCCATCAAGACAACAAAGATATTATAGTGACTCTACAAAATCAAATAGACAACCATAACAATAAGCTTTAACAGTAAGCTTTTATTCTTGACAGAGAAGCCTCATAATGGCATACTTCATGAAAATCACAGTCATAAATCTCTACATCAATGACAAAGATATTATAGTCATATAAGTTGATAGCAATCATAATAACAACAGTGTAATATTCAGAGAAAGCTGCATTAAAATGATATAAGTCTTTCATGTATGTACAATGATAGCATGACCGTCAAGCATACCCAATGGGAATTGTTAGAGTACAACATAAACTTAATTTATCTATGAGTAATGACAAGTGTACAGTATGATATGGTTATAAACGGGTGATCCCACAATAGTGGTTTAAAATTTTTGGCCAAACTAGACATTGAAATAAAAAAAATTAACTAAATCTTCACTTTCGAGTACCTATAGCGGCTAAACCGTGAGGAATTTGAAGATAATGTAAACTAGAGTTTCGTGAAATTTTTTTCTGTAGATTCTAAATATATTTTTTTCAAAATTTTTGGAATTAGATTGCACTTCTTTTTCCATCTCCCTCGAAAACTAGTTTTTTTCAGAAAACAACATTTTTAAAAAGTGACGCTTACTGTATAATGCATAACTTTTTTTCCATCAAGGATAAAATTATAATTCTTTGGAATTTAGATTTGTAACTCTGATATCTAGTGATTCCACTTGATTAGATAGTTTTTCTTTAATCAAGTTTCAAAGTCAAACTAATTACAAGTTAGAAATAGCGCAACCATATAACACGTAACTTTTTTTGTATGTATCAAAATTCAATTTTTATTTTTTTTGGATCAAGGACTTCAATATCTAGTGCACTCATATTTTTCAAAAAATTGATAATCTACTATTTTCCACATGTATGAGAACATGAGAGCTTGATTTTCGATGAAAAACCTACATTCACAAGAAATAAAAAATAAATATAATAATAAAATTAAATTTGTTTAAAATTATACTTTTTGGGAAGCTTATAATAAGGACTACATACTTTAAAAAATAAATTTTAAATGAATTCATTTGATCCTCAAAATTAAATCAAAAGTGGTTTTTTATCATCATTTTGATAGGTGTAAAGGAGACTTCCAGTTATAGGTATGATTTAAAACTAAGCGGGGTTCTATCCAAGGGGGTTTGATCTAGGTAGTTTGATCAAACCCTCTTCAATTGGAATGCTTTAAATGGAACTTTTTAAGGCTTAAATCATTATATTTTCTAAAAATATGTGATTTCAGCAAAAATTAGAATCTCCTAGAAATTGTAAACCAGCTTTGTGGGATCACCGAAACCTTCCTTCAGATTTCATGATTTTAGCCTTAGTTTTCCATGGTGGATGTCTACAAAAATTTATTTTTTATCTCCTATAGAAAGCATCGAACAAAAATTTGTACAAATGAAACTCATGTTTCATAACAAATCTCAAAGGTGTTTCAAAGGGATACCCAAAAAGCCATTGGGTTTCATTGTTTATTTTTGTGCTATGGGTCAAACAAATGGAAAAAATACTCACCTCATATTTTAAAGAGAAAATTCATGATAAAGCAAGCTACATCAAGCAAATGAGAAACCTAGTTGGGGTTTTCTATCAAAAAACTCAAATACAGAAATAATAAGGGTTTCTTGCCAACATTTTTACATAGAAAAAACTCAGAAAAATACATAAGATAAAATATATTCTGAGGTTCTCATGGCTATAGCCTAAGAATACAAATTTTCTCACCAAATTCCAAACCCACATTGGGTATTGATTTAAAATGACAACTATAGAGGAATTGGCAAGATTTTGAGCTTATTCAATTGTTGAAGCTTTTTTGAAGGTTGTAGATACTACAGTCAAAACTCGCGGCCTACAAAGGGAAAAAATGAAACCCTCGAAGTGAAGTTGTGACCTATTATACAGAGCTCTAGATGAGCATAAAAGAATCTCACATAAGGAGGCTTGAATAATTAATAGTAAACACAGAGAATGCATTAGAAAATTGTGAGAGTCGCAGCCTGAAGAATAAAATCTTTTTATACACAAACAATGAATTATTTCTTTCAGAGAAACAAAAGACTCTCAACGTTTTTGGCCAATGAACAACTTACCACACAGTCTGAGCTTTTTACTGCATGAATGGCTCAAGATCTCACCAAGTAGACTCCAAGATATAACCATAATTTCCTCCATGGCGACGTGATAGCAAGTTCTCTCTAGAGAAATGAAAAAGTGAATGAATGAAATGAAGAGGTTTTCCAAGTTTTACCATGCCTTAGTTCAAATGATGGTGGGATTTTTTACCATTGTTTTAAAATAAATCATTTCATTCTAATAATAACATGGTCTTGACTTTGGAAGTCAATTGACCTAGTGATTTGGAGAGCCCATGAGCTAATCATGATGCTCAGGGAATATAAAGGTTATATATTTATTTTCTTGAAAAAATATTTTGTAGAAGCCCCTTTATATTATTTGTAATGTTTATTTAACATTATTAAAATAATTAATTATTTTTAATAGTTGTTGAATTAAACTATTTTGAAGGCAAGTGAACTAAAATGAAAGTGATGTATTATGTTGAAGGTGGAGTTTGACCACTTTTTTTTGTATTTTTCATCAGTTGTGGGCACTCTTTTCATGCATTTTCTCTTTTGCTCGTGAGAGAGGTTTTTGGGAGATTTTTACACTTTCAGTTGACTATTTCTTCCACCTCTCAGCACATTGGAGTTATCATACATTATATATAGGAAAAAGACTTACTCTTTTTTCTCAGTTCTTACCTTTTGCCTTCTCTTGAGTATTGCAGAGAAGCTTAGAGATTTGTAACTTAGCTTTTTTACAATTTTATAATATAGTAGTAGGTTACTTTCAGATTTTTGCAGTGTTTCCTTCTATCTTTCAGGACTATCAAGTTGCCTTCTCAATTTCAAGTGTTTTGTAATAGAATGATTTGATGCAAAGTTATTGTGTTTTGATAAAACCTTTAAGTTTATGTCTCATTCTTTCATTGCATGTACACAAAAGCAATTAACCATCACAGGTTGTAAATTGTGTATTGTATTATTTTGCATTCTGAGTCATGAAAACATTGTTTTCCTTCAAAGAATCAGATATTATAGGCCTCTTTATGAATTACTTATGTGATTTGATTGTACAAATTGAGTTGTGTAAAAGGGTTCATTGAGGGATAGTTGTGAGTCATTTTCTGCAATTTAGTATCATTATCGGTGCATCACCTCCTAGATTAAAGCTTTCCATTTCAATTCTTACCTTTTCCCATCCAAGTTATTAGATTCTAGGAGATCAAAAGGGGACGACCCATAATCTAGAGATTCACTTTCATTATGAGCAACCCACAGACTCGAAATTGTTTCCATGTTACATGGGATTGTTGAGCTTTTCAGCTTCGCATTCGGGTGCAATCCCTCATGATAACAGTTCCTTGATGCCAACCTATCCCATAGTGGATTGGTGCTACTTTGATGTGGAAAGTAGCCCTTTCCCAACCCTTGATAATCTTGATGATGGATGTGTGATGAACAACATGGCAAGAACCTAACTATGAATGATGGAATATATTCTTAATTGGATGAAAATGTGGATTCAAATGAACATAATGAACTTACATGGATTGTGGATAATAAACTTGCATAAACTTGTGGATGATTGTGGATGAACTTGTGGATCCTAAATCAATAGAGAAGGCATCTATTTATAATGAAGAAGGTTTGAAAAATGGAGAATAGGATGGATGTGGGATTAAAGAATAAACCAATGGCATTATGCCACTTGTCAACATGCTAATGAAGGAGAGTGGGGCACATTTTGAACAATGTGCATGTTAAATGTAGGTAGGTGGAATTTGAATTTGAAGTGACTTGTGCAAGAGGAGTTAATGCCAAGTTGGAGGACAAAAGTCCTTTGGGAGGGAGAATTCAAATAAGTGGAATATTCCAAGAATATGCCACATTTGAGTGAAAATAGAGGAATTAATAAATCAAATAAATTGATTTACATGTGCAACTTGCAAATGCTAGAGGAACGAAGGAGTGGTGTTAGGAGTTAATTAGTATTAATTAACTTAGATGAAGTTAGTTTGATTTGACATTTGATTTAGATATTTAGATTTATTTAAATCAAATGAGAGGATAGTTGGGAGATTTTAATTAAATAAAATGATTTATTCAATTAAATGAAGAAATTTAGGATAAAATAAAGTTGATTTATTTAATCACAAAGAGAACATTAGGATTTGATAAAATAAAATTGATTTATTTAATCAAAGAGGAAACATTAGAATTTAATTAAATAAAGTTAATTTATTTAATTAAAGGACGAATTTGATGAAATAACCTGATAACGTGTATTATCTGATTAAGGAGGAAATTTAATGAATTTAATTAAATAAAGATTATTCAATTAAATGATTAGTAAAGAAGTGATCAAGGAAGAATTGAAGTTAGTGAATCAAAGTCGAGTGCATGATATCAATCAAGATAATTTGAGCATCTACACAAAGTATGGAATAATCTCTATGTGGCTCATTATCATGCTATGGATTGTTTGTGTGAAGAAAATACTTAAATAGTAATTATTATTTCAAGAAGCTTCTACAATGACATTAGGGTAAGAAGTCCCTTGTCATGATCAAATACATAAAAACTAAAGCATAAACAATGTGTATAGCAATTGCAGCCTATCATGGCCTCATTTTGGCAAAGAATATTGGGGTCTCTAAACTTTGGTTGGAAGGGGACTTGCTTAATATAATATATTGTCTTTTGAGGAAGTGTTTGCCATCATGGTCTATCGCTCATCTTATTAATGATTCAATCTCCATCATTAATTCTTTTGAGGAGATTAGAATCTCTCATGTGTTTAGAGAAGCTAACATGCTAGCTGACGGATTTGCAAATTTGGGAGTGGTGGCTAAATATGATTGGGACTCATTTGAATCATTACCACTCAATCTTAAATATATTTCCAACGATGACCAGGTGGCATGTATTTAAGGTGGTCAATATAGGGGAAAGGTTCTTCATAATATTTTTGAGTTGGCTTATGCACGTTGAACCTTGGCCCTGCCCGTTTCATAATTACAACTTTGATGTTCATAAAATTATGGCCTGGCTATGTAGGCAGGGAAGTACTTTGAATGAAACGCTCACATGTTTTGTGGGTATTATTTTGCATGGTTTTGCTATAGCCAGGATTATTTTGTTCTTGCAGAATTTTCAGGTGTTGTTAGGTTCTTGCTTTTTACATGCCACCATGGGTGGAGCTCACTGCAAGGTCAAACTGAGCTTGTGTGAGGAGTTCCAAAGCAATGAAACAATGTGGGATCATTTGGAAAAGGGTGGGGTAACCCAGTATATGCAAAGAATACAAGGCCCTAATCTTGAAGCTACAGAGTTTTTGTAAAAGGGTGAAATGGTAGGACTCTGCGTTATAAAGGGGTGGAGTTCAATATTGATGAGGATTTCATTGTAGAAGTCACTGGGCTTTCATCTTCTAGGAGGAAATTCTACCGAGATAGAGTTTCTACAAAGAAATCCTTTGCTATTTTTTTTCAAATTTGATGAGAAGAAGAAGCTCCAAGAGGTCGAGAGTGGTGGGTATGCCTGTAAGTCTCTTAAACCATTGTGGAGGGATCTTGTGTTGGCTATAATGCATTATTTCACATTGGAAGGTAGGTTCTCTATTGTTTATAGTTATCACTTTATGTTGTTGAATCACTTCCACCATAAGGTGTTGGTCTCTTTTCCTTTTCATCTTTTACTGTCGATGGAAAATATTATTGAGGATCACCGTAAAAACCCTAAAAAGTTCATTCTGCATGAAGGCCTTATGAGTCTTTTGTTTGCTCATATTAAGCTCAAATTAATCCCTATTAACCTCGGCTTGCAAAAAGGGGGTTAAGAATTCTGGTTATGAGATAGGGGATTCTACTGGGGAGTGGGAAGGGAGTTCTGAGGATGAAGACTCATATTTTGATGAAATGGATGTGGATGATGGTGTGTCTGAGGAACGGTCTGAAGCATCTAAAGTATGGTCTAAGGGTTACGAAACGGACATTGAATTGAGGGAATCCATGGTGTAGCTAGGTAAGAAGAGTTCTAAGGGGAAATCTAAATGTCCCAGGAAAGACAAATCACCTACTAAGAGAAAGGTGGAGTTGGTGAAAGATGTGGATACTCCTGGTTCGGGTGTGAAGCCTACTCTAAGTCCTGGGAAGGTTGGCGTGGTGGATAATTCCCCTATAACTGGTGCTAAGGGTCCTGAAATTGTGGGGGTTGTAAATAATGCCCATGTTGGAGATATCATCCCTGGTGTGGATAAAATGATTCCTGGGTCCATGCCTATGGAGGTTCAAGGGATTCAAAGTGTCTAGTGTACTAAGGACTTTGACCCTAACCAATATCCCCCTGTCTCTCATGCTAGCTTCTTGTAGGAAAAAGAGAAGACTGTGAAGATGGAGCGGTTGGAAGCGTTGGCTGACTTGGAAAGCTTTCCAGACAAGCATACGATTAAGGTGGATGTGGTCGAGGTTGAGGATTCCCTTCCTGAGGAGGAAGAGGAGCAGAAAGAGGAGCATAGGGAAGTCCCTAGTCACAACTTGGATTTGAAGGACACACCTCCTGTCAACTGGGATGAGGTGAATATGGGCTTGTTCTGCAAGATGGTTGAGGATGGAACACAGAATTTGCTTTCTCTGGTGAAATGGTTGTTCTCAGAAGTGAAGGAGCTTATTGTCCAGGTTAAGAACTGGTAGGATGTATGATGTTTTTTGTTGTTGGTTTGCTAACGGGTTTCTTTGGTTTTTTTTGTTTTTAGCATTTTGGTTTTTTGGGCTGCGGGTTTTATTTTCTTAGTCTTTCTTGCAGCTTGTCATCATTGTAAAGGGTTTCGGGGCCCCTTCAAAACCTACTTTTCCTTATCAAAAATAATGTGTATATATATATAGCCAACATAATTAAAAATAGAAATAAAATCAATATGCAATAAAATATTGTATATATTTTATTTTACTTTGTCAAGAGTAAAAATAACTAGCAATCGCACCTTGGCTTGGTGTGTATTGGGTACGCTAATGTTTTTTTCATTAATTTAGAATTTGTGTGGATAGAGCTTAGTATTCAACATTAAGTATAGTAGAATGTAATTGTGAAATTCTTTGAAATAAGAAGAAAAACAATTTGAAATAAATGTTTGTTTTGTGTAGGAAGATGGAATAAAAGTACTTATTAATGATGGTATATGTGTGTGTGTTTGAAACTGAATAGTATTGAGTATACATTCAAAACATTAAATTAATTGTTTTGCATTATATGTGTGTGTGTGTGTTTGAAACTGAATAATATTGAGTATACATTCAAAATATTAAATTAATTATTTTGCATGTTTATAATATAATTTATGAACTGTGAATATTAGTGGAAATTTATAAACAAGATTTATTTTTTCACTTACGTTCTTTGTGTAATATGTTATGATTATTTTGAAAAGCTAAATTTAATGTATTAATTTTTTTAAAAAATATATAATAGTTTTTATTTGTAAAATATGTAATTTGATTTTTTTTATCTTTATAATATGAATGTGAAGCATATTTTCTAGTGGAAATGTAGAAAGAATATATGTTTCTTTGCTTTCTTTCTATCTTTGATTATTTTATTTTATATGAATGTAAAACATATTTTCTAGAAAATTAGAAACAATATCTAATTTAGTGTAGTAAAATATAAAAATTATTATTTTAATTTGTAAAACATAATAATTATTATTTTAATTTGTAAAATATAATAATTATTATTTTAATTTGTAAAATGTAATAATTATTGTTTTAATTTGTAAAATATAATAATTACTATTTTAATTGGTAACATATTTTTCTAGTGGAAATGTAGAAAGAATATCTCATTTTTTGCTTTTTTTCTAAATAAAATAAAAAAGAATTGCCTAAATAATGAATGGTGGCTTATCTAAAAGTAAACTTAAATATTACATTGAAAAAATTTAAAAATAAGATAAATTAAATAATGTAGATAAAACAAAAAATTCACTAAAAATTAAAAAATATGTATATATGTATAATAAATAATTCTAAAGTAAAAGAAAATAGCTTGAACTTTTTTTATATTCTTAAAAATTAAGTTAACAAAAATTATTACACTTAATCTTAAATTTAACAACTATTTATATATATCAAAGTATTAATATAATAATAAATATTATTTTATCGTAATATGAGAAATTTTAGCCTATTGAACAAGGTGAAGTCACAAATGATCAAACCCACAACAACAATGTCAAGATTTAACCATCACAATAAACTATGAATAATAATAATAATAATAAACATATTAATGTTTAATTAAACCATAAAATTTAATAATATATAAACATAAAATATATAAGATACAAATGAAATATATATTTTTTCAAATTATTTTTCTTCCTCTAAATATAAATTTGAAAATAAAAATTAAAGCTTTTATAATAAACCAAGGCAATAAAAAATATAAATAAATAAAATATTTAAAGAATGAAAAAATATAGAGTGAGGTGAAAACAAATAAGAGACAAATTTAAGTTTATCATGAATAAAATTATATTAAAATTAAATTGGTCTTTTTTATTTAATTATAAGTTAGAGCTTTTTAGGAATAAAAAATTTAATTACAAAGTAAAATAGAATAGTGTTTTAATCAATTTAGTAGTTTAAGTTAATAAATTTCTTATTAAAAAAATAGTTAAATATATGAAATGATTATTTTATATTCATATTTATATAAAATAATTATCTTTCAAAAAACTATGTAAAAGACACAATAGGATATTATTCTTCATATTTAATTAATTTACATTAATTTTTCAAGTCCAAAAAATGAATACAATAAAATTGTAGATAAATAAAAAGATATCATTCTTCATACTTAAGATATTTAGTCGATAGGCTTCCCATGTGGACTTGCGAGTCCACAATCCACGGTCAAACCTATCTCATGAGCTATGAAACCATCATCTCATGTCGTTAAACCATCTTCAGACACAACTTTTAGCTCAGAAATATCACCAAACAAATTTCAAGGGGTCAAAAAATATTTCCACTTGTACTAAATCTTATTGTTATCTTTGCAATAAATGTGATATCATTAGATTTGATTCACTGATAAACCACCATTCATTGTCTCAGGCTCATGAATCTAGTAGCTCTGAAACCCCAATATTTTTAGATTTAGTTTTCATTTATTGTGAATAGATTGAAGTAACCGCTATAAGGAGATTGGTCTTAGTTTGCCTCATCTTTTAAAAAATCATGTTGTGGTTGGTTTTCCTAATATTTTTCCTCAAAAGTCTACCCATTTTTCTCATTAGCTTCCTTCAAAGCACAACATGATTTATGCATAATTTTGAGGTAAGTCATTTGTCATGGTGGTAGTGAATTTTTAATTTTGGGTATCTATAGTCGCCACTCTAGTTAGTGTGTTGTTAGATGAGAAAATGCTCACCTTGAATCTTGAATTACTCTAGAATATCTATTTTAGATTTCAAATTTTTAACTTTATAATGCAACATCTTAAGAAACCACATGAGGGCTTTTCACAAATTAAGTTTTGAACCAAATAATCTTACAAGTATGAAAATTTTAGGGCTTAAGTTTTGTTCCAAATTGAAGCAGAGCAATCTAGGTCTTAGAGATAAGATATATCCTAGGTTAATGCCAATAAAACCTAATTCCTTCAAGAACTCAATCTTGGGCTTTATCCACTTTGACATTCAAAATAGTGGGTTGTATAAAAATGATCATCCTTACCTGATCTTTAGTGAAACCAAAGTCTATGAAGATCTAGACTATCGATTGAGCTCTATGGATGAATTTGGTCTTAAACATTTATACATGTCTACTACCAAGATCTAATACTTGGGATTCAGAAAACCCACATTCATTGAGTAAAAATTGGGTCATATCAATTTATCATCATTGCTTATAATCTTTCTTTTTTTTTGTCTATGGTTCATTTGTTGGTGTGACATTAGACAAATATGAGGTGGAGAACAATGAATGTTTTGAGAAAATGTTATATGGTATAGAGTACCTAACTAGTAAAAGAATACATTTGAGAAATAACATTGTATGTAAATTCACCAAATCAAATCATGAGCTAATAAAACCCTAGGCAAGTAATCCAAGTTGCAGAACCCTTGAAAAGAGCATTATGCTTGGAGAATGAATATGTAAATACACAAATAAATTCTAGAGGATATAACCAACACCCATACAGCAAGTCCAAGAAACCTTATGAGTTCAAGTGTAATAGCTATTGGGTGCAACATTTTTTTGATCCAATAGTAGTGTGGGTTATCTTCAACATTCTCTCCACATCATTTATAGACATTTCAAAGGCTAAATTTAGCATGGTACACTGGCTGACGTGTCACCATTTAACAAAATTTTATTCCATCTCCTTTTAACATGAATTTGGATTCTACTCCTCAAGTGTCTGATGGTGGATGCACATACCATCAATACATGTTTCCCACCACACCACAACCAGCTGCTCTAAGGATATAAAGTAGTTTTGAGCAAAATGGTTTTTCTTGAAACTACATGGTATAAATATTTTTTGGTAAAACCCTTTCACCTAAAAGTATTAAATAGCTCTATTTTAATTTCAAAATAAGAAAAGGTTGAATTTACGTACAATGTTTCAATGGAACTTTTTGAGTAAAAGTGTTCTAGTCAAAACATGTTTACCTGAAATTGTCTATGTGGTAGCCTATGCGGCATGTTAACCCTTCATTTGGGAAACAATCAACAAAATTTGAACTTTGACTCTAGTTTTATCTAACCAATGGTACTTTCATGAACATCTAAAAATATCCTTTTGTAAAACTTAGAGTCTAGAATCATAATATATATATAGATTAGTTTTTTACTACAAGTAGGTTACTATAATCAAACATGAGGCTAACTATTTTTTAAAATAATACGTAAATATGTTTTTTTAAATAATACTTAAATATGTTTTTTTTAATTTAAAATGTATGGTGCATTAGAGGAGAGAATCTTCTCCAATGGGTATATTTTTTGAATGATGAAAAAATAGAAAAAAGTTGACATCCCATGAAAACTATGATGTTCTAATTATGTTTTACTTTAAAAATTTATTTAAAAATAAATATTCATTGATTTTCTTTTAAATTATGCACTAGACTTTCAAGTTATCTATGTGAGAAAAATGAAAGTAAGAATTGCTCTTTTTTTACAATCTCCTATTGACCTCACCTTTTTTAAAATAATAGCAATTAAAATAATTCTTAATTTTATAAAAAATATATATATCTAACTAATTTTAAAAAATTATAAACATAAACTACATTAAGAATTCTACATTTTATTAGTTTGCATTATTTTAACATTTAAAACATAAATATTACTTTTAGGTTGTCCAAGTTGAAAAATTATAATTGTGTTGGTTATTCCTTTATAAAAGTGTGACACAATTCTTAACTTTTACCTTGTGTTTAACCCATCCTATTTGGTTGTGATTGAAATAATGTTCCCTATGGTTATCTGATTTACCACTCATTTGAATCATCTATGATTTTGGATTCTTGTATGTGAAACTTGTAAATTGTATGCTTCCTTATGCTTTATTTTATTCTTGAAATGTAAGTTGGTTGCCTTGACTAGTTAAAATATTGTAATAATTTATTAGTAATGGTATTATGCAAATTACTAGGGATGACCCAATTAGGTCACCTAGCGTGTTTATGAATAACTATATTGGGTGACCCTCGGATAGTGGGTACTTCCTACACCTTTTTTGAGAAATTTCCTAAAGATGAAATCTTTATCAAGGTCTACCTTGATTTTCTAAACTTTGAGTTTATTTAGTACCTGTAGTGTAGAAAAAAAAATATCTTTACAATTTCACACTATGTTTGGGTCCCTTAATTAATTGAACTTAATTAAGCTTTTAATTGACCAAATTATGCATTCCAAAGCCTTATTATTCTTGTTTTCCAAAAGGGAAACCTATATTAAACAATTTCCAACATTAATTTTGTTGCAAGAATGAAGGTGTTGTCATTGATGTCAATAGGAAATCTACTAAATGGTATTGTCATTGATGTCAATAGGAAATCTACTGAATGGTGTTGTCATTGATGTCAACTATGGGTTGAGGATGTTGAGGATATTGAGAAAATTGATAAACAATGTAAACTATGTTGTGCAAGTGTTTGTAGTTTTCCTTGATATTGTGCTTCGTGTTTCTCCTGTGTTGATGCTATTCCTATGCAGATCTTATAGTTCAAGGTTGTCATAGGTTATTATATTCAGAATTTGGATTTCTAGATTGTTGTATAGTGCAAGATATTTTCACCAATATGTGAACTAGTTGTTCAGTGATGTTTTGTGGCTTAGGAGAAACATATTTGATCCATGTTTCTTCATTGTTTGGCTTCGGGTTGTGCATATTTGGGAAGCTTCTCATAATGCTTGTATTTTTTTGTATTCAAAGTTATACTTGATTTGGTGTAGTACAGAATGAGTTTCATTTATTAGTATGTGTTAAAAATGGAGGTAATTATGTAGCTTTAAAACTTGTAAAACTATTATATTGTAGATCTAATTAAGTGTTCTTTGTTATAGATTATTTGTGGATGATTATCTGTTTAGATTCATTTTACCATTTGTAGAAGTAGACAAAAGATTGTAGAAGAATAACACCAGAAGATAGAAGTGACACAGCATATACCATGGAGAAACCCTTTCGAGAAAAAACTCCACCACTAGAATCAATAGTGCTTGTATTATTTAACCTTAGAACAAGATTACAATAATTCTTTATCAATCCTTGCTTGAGATGCTTCTTTTTCCTTCAATAATTCTTCTTCACAACCTACAATAAAATCTGATAAACTCTCTTCAACTTGCTACAATAAATATACAATAATGAACCTTGTAAAGTCCAAAGAGTTTACAATTACAAAGCATAATGTTTATCTCACAAAAACCACGCCTATTCTTTGCAAGTAGAGTTCTATCATGAAGAACAATTTCAAAACAAGTCCTTCATCCATTTGGGTGTCCCAAACTGATGTCATAACTCAACGTTGATTCTGAAGATATCTTCTAAGCTTATCCTCAAAGTTGGCACCCAAGAATGGGCCCACTTAACTCAGCCTTATAAAATATCTTATCATGCAAAAGTGTTAACTCCAAGATGCCAACTTGGGTGCCCAAGGTGGGTCCAAGTCAATCTCTATTAATTGAAACATATCTCTCCACCATTCATGCAAATATCATGCATGACTAATCATCCCCACTTAATTGAATTTATCACCTATTATCTATCATGCAACTCAAGTCATTAGTCATGCATTCCAAGTCAACTGAACTCAACTAGCATTCAACTAAAACTAACTACATGCAACTAAAGATAACTGAACTGAATTAATACTGAACTAATTTGAACTGAATTGAATTGAACTCCATGCATGTAAACATCAATCCCTAACTTCTAGGATCTTTACATGCATTTTTGAAGTGTTATCTTTTACTCCAAACAGTTAACTCAAGGTGAGTTCCACCTTCCATGTGGGTACCCCATGTGCTCCTATTTTGTAGGAGCTCTTCCTGGGTGTCCCCACATGTTCCTATCATTTAGAATTAATTACAAATGTCAATTTACATGTTCATTTCATTCAAATTTAATCTCTTTCTAATCCTAGTGTTTGGGGAACACTTTCCTAGAACTTAGGAGATACATGAAATAATGTTTAGGATTGCAATTAAATGGCATCCTATTCCCAACATATGCAAGTAAGGGTTTTCATTTGTTTTGAGTTGAAGTATTCAAATGATGTGAGTTTGGATTTAGTTTCTGATGAATCTCAAGTAATTTGTGAGTTACTCTTGATCATGTTCAAGTAAATTATGTTGTCTAAAACTTTTGGCATATGGATTGATTTGAGGAAGCATGTACTTAATTTCTATGGTGTTTTGCATGGGTGTTGGTCGACCTTATGTTTAGCACTACATGTGAGGATTGTGAAGTGTGTTGAGGTGTTTTTGGATCTATTTGGGTCCTAATTAATGATTTATGTAGGTCACCTTTCATTCCTATCCACTGCGGGAATGTTTAGGTACCAACCAATTTTGAATTTGTGTATAATGGCTAGTGGCTGACATCAGAGAATATTTTAAGGTGGAGCTTGATATAAATATGTATGGTGTTGATGCAAGTGATATATGAAAGCATAAGAAGTAAGATAGATGTGAGATTGATGTGAGTGATGTGTGTGATGTGAATTCGAGTAGAGCAATGCAAACTTCATGTTAGGGTTCTTGAAGGCAGTGAGCTAAAGGCATCCAAAATATTTCATGTGAGACTGTGAAAGTGTGCGAGCAATTGTGGTGGACTCCTTGTTGCATTGAGAAGTGTTCTTTGTGTAACATTCTTCTTCTATCTTCTTGTGTTCTTTATGTGGTTGTGAGCCCTTTTTAGACACTGTGTCCTATTCTAGTAGTGATCACTTGTACCGGTTTTTCTATTACTTATATTGTGAGCTAATCCTCACCATGGTTTTTCCCTCATTGGGATTTCCACGTAAATCCAGTGTTCTCTTGTGTATGGTGTTATGATTCTAGTTTCTATTATCTATATTTCATGTTTAATCAAACTAACAGAATAAGGGTTTAATAAATGCTTGTGGATCTGATTATTGTTGAGGGCTTGAAGGTTTAATTTGCTAAATTGATTCACCCTCCCTCTTAGTTTTCTTGTTCATTTCAACAATTGGTGTCAGAGAAAGGTTCCTTGGAGAATAGCTTAACTGCTTGAGGTAGATCCGGGATGGCGAACAAGATTACTGTGGAATATCCTAGATTTGATGGCTCAGATTATGCATTCTGGAAGACAAAGATGGAAGGATATATGTCTGCATAGGGATATGAGATGTAGAAGGCTTATCAGACTACATACACTCCACCTCTTAATGGTCCAAGTACAAATGCAAAAATCAAGGCACATGAGATCAATGCTAAGGTAAGATTTATTATTGTGAATATTCTTCCAAATATTGAATTAGTCAAAGTTATGACTTTGAAGACTGCTACAAAAGTTTGGGATAAGCTAGAGAGCATTTATGAAGGAGATCTAAAGGTTAAAAAAGAAAAATTGCAAAACTTGAAGGCACAGTTTAAAATGATGCATATGTCTGAAGATGAAACAATTAAAGGCTACATACAAAGAGTTGATGAGTTAGTAAGCGCTATGAGCTCGGTCTTGGTGTAACAGTTAAAGAATGTAAAGTAGTGAAGAAATTTATCAGATCACTTTTGGACTTCTATAGTGAAAAGGTATCTGCTATTAAGGAAACTATTGATTTTGACAATTACTCCAGAGATCAGTTGATTGGTACTCTAACCGCATTTGAAATGATAAAATTTAAGGTACACAAGTTGAGACTACTTTCAAGGTTCGTAAAATCAAAGAAGGTTGAAGATTTAGGTGAAGAAGATCTTGATGATTTGGAAGCTAACTTTGTAAGGAAGATGAAAAAGGGCACCAATAAGTACAAAGGTAAATTACCTTTCAAAAAATTTAGTTGTGGTGATACAGGTCATTATGCCTCTAGATGTCCAAAGAGAGTTATAAACAATAGGAACAAGGAAAACAAAGGAAATATGATTAAGAAGGCTTACTATGTGAAAGAAGATGTTGGCATTTCTAACAATGAATCTAATTATGGAGATTTTGATGATGATGAATGCTTTTTTTTGTTATAAAAGAAGAACCTGGTTTTGCTAACTTAGAAGCTTGTGTGAAGGAAAGTGTTCCAAAGATAAAGGATAAGGTTGAAGGTACTTTGGTATCTACTTTTCATGTCAAAGAGGATAAGAATTATTGGGTTACATTGATAGTGGCTACTCAAATCATATGACTAGAGACAAGAGTAAGTTTGTTAAACTTGAAAAGAATGATGAAGGATTAGTTAAACTTAGAGATGATTCAGGAGCTAAGATTTGTGGAATAGGTTTAATCAATTTTGATGGCAAGAATAATATTGACAATGTTTACTATACTAAGGGTTTAAGACATAATCCTTTGAGTGTTGGAAAAATGTGTAGCAAAGGGTACAATCTTGTGTTTAAGGATGAAGCATGTGAGATCTGAAAAAGGTCCAAAACTATGATTGTTGTTGGTAAGAGAACATATGGAAACATCTATCAGCGCAATGGTGTTTATGGTCATTGCTTTATGTCTTAGATTAATGATAGTTGGTTATGGCACCGGAGGATGTGTCACATGAATTTTGATAATTTGGAAAGAATTAGTTTAGTTCATGTAGTAAGAGATTTACCTAGAATCACAAAGCCTATCAATGTTGTGTGTGAGAGTTATCAATTTAGAAAACAAACAAGGAGTAGCTTTAAGGGAAAGGAACAATCTGCTACTAAACTTTTGTAATTAGTGCATACATATCTTTGTGGTCCTACAAGGGTGAGAATTCTACAAGGTGACATGTACTTTATGCTTTTGATTGATGATTATTCTAGAATGACATGGGTTACTTTTCTTAGAGAAATTTGATGCATTAGATAAGTTCAAGAAATTTAAAGCTATGGTTGAGAATGAAATGGATCTAAAAATAAAATGTTTGAGGTCTAGCAGAGGTGGTGAATTCACCTCCAATGAGTTTAACATATTTTGTCAAGTTCATGGAATAAAGAGGCATCTTTCTACCCCTAGAACTCCTCAGCAGAATGGAGTTGTTGAAAGAAAAAATTGAACAATTCAAGAAGCTACAAGGACTATGATGAAAGAAGAAAATCTACCACAAGTCTACTAGAGAGAATTTATTCATACTTCTATTTACATACTTAACAGAGTTCAAGCTAAAGCTAATAGCACAAAGGCTCATTATGAGTTATGGTATGGAAAGATTCTTATTGTCAAGTACTTTAGAGTGTTTGGAAGAAAATGTTACATGAAAATAGAAGAAGAAAACTTAGGGAAGTTTAATGGAAGGTTTGATGAAAGTATCTTCCATGTATACTCTATTAGAAGCAAATCTTACAAATGTTACAACAAAAGGTTGAGAAAGATAGTGGAAAGTGTAAATGTTAAAGTTGGAAAAAACTTATAGAATTCTATTGCAATAGATGGATATGTGTTAGATGAACCTAATTATAGAGAATTAGAAAAAAAAATTGATGAACAGGAAGTGCAGAATGAAGAGGAAGAAGCTTTAGAGAAGACCCCTAAAACCCCTAAGTATGTGTAGAAAAATCATTTTGAAGATCAAATCATTCCAAAGATAAGAGAAAAGGTGTACTGATAAAAGAAAAGTTGTTGAAGTTGAGGTAAATTTGTGCTTACTTTCTAAATTTGAACCTAAATCTGTGAGTGAAGCATGTAAGGATGAACGTTGGATGAAGGAAATAAAAGAGCTTATGCAAATTGAGAAAAATCAGATTTGGGAATTGGTCCCCATATCAGCAAACAAAAGCATAATTGGAACTAAATGGGTATTCAAGAACAAGTTGAATGAGAATGGAGAAGTAGTAAGAAACAAGGCAAGACTTGTGTGTAAGGGTTCCTCACAAGTAGAAGGTATAGACTTTGAGGAGACTTTTGCTCCTATGGCTAGGATGGAAGCTATCAAAATGTTTTTGGAATTTGTAGCACATAAAGATTTTAAGGTTTATTAGATGGATGTGAAGTCTACTTTTCTTAATGGAGAATTGGAAGAAGAGGTTTACATGGAACAACCAGAAGGATTTCAGTTGTCAGTTCAACTAATATATGGTATGCAAATTGAAGAAGGCACTATATGGATTGAAGCAAGCTACCAAAGCTTGGTATGCAAGATTGGACAAGTACTTGATACAACAAAGATTCGACAATAAGGGCATCGTAGATAATAATCTTTACTTTAAGATTGAGGGAGACAAGATCTTGATAGTAGTAGTATATGTAGATGATATTATATTTGGTGGAAATGAGGCTATGTGTAAGAAGTTTGCAAAAGAAATGCAGAAAGAATTTGATATGTCAATGTTTGGGGAGATGAATTTCTTTCTTGGGCTACAAATCAATCAAATAGATAAATGGATTTTCATTTCACAATCTAAATATGTCAGAGATATGTTGAAGAAGTTTGGAATGGATGACTCCAAACCGGTATGTACTCCTATGGTGACTAGTTGCAAACTAATCAAAGATGATGATTCACCTAAGGGTGATCAGAGCAAGTATAGATCTATGATTGGTGGACTATTGTATTTAACTTCTACTAGACTAGATGTCATGCATGCAATTTGTCTTGTGGCTAGATTTGAAGAAGATCCTAAGGAAACACATGTTGTAGCAATGAAGAGGATATTCATATAATTAAGAGGCACACTAGATTATGGCTTGTGGTATCCAAAGGATATTGATTTTACATTAAGTGCTTATACAAATGTAGATTGGGTCGGTTATGTTGATGATAGGAAAATTACAAGTGGTGGTGCATTCTTTCTTGGATGTAGATTGGTGTCATGGTTGAGCAAGAGGTAGGATTCAGTTTATTTACCCACTACAAAGGTAATGCAAAATGAAAACGAAATGCAAGCAAGGGAACACAACAACACCTCAATATTGGGTTTAAGATGAAACTCAAACTTCAAATGATAATAAAAATAATTTTACCTTGTTTGAGCTTGATGAAGTTGTTTTCCCTCATTGATAGCTTGATGTATGTGCTCCTAGAATGATTTTGGCAACATAAAGGCTTGATTTTGCTTGATTTGGATGCAAACATGGTGGATTTGGCTATGAATGCAAGATGGTAGTGTGTGCTTGAGAGATTGAGAGGATGAATGCTTGAGAATAGTTAGGGTTCCAAAATGGCTAAGTGTTAGTCATTTAGCCAAGGGAGAGAGGAATGGATGGTGGAGATTAAAGGAGGACAAGAGATCAAGGGCTAAGATCAAAGAGCTGACCAAAGGAATTAAAAATTCCTTTTTAATGTGCATGGGGATGATAAAAGGAATTAAAAATTCCTTAGAAACCTTGGATCAATAAATGAAATTTAAAATTTCATTGGGAAGGACATGGGGATTGTAAATGGAATTAAAAATTCCATGAGAGGACCTTGGGAAGACAAAAAGGAATTAAAAATTTATTGGGGGAATGGGGAGAGTTGACTAAAGGGTTGATTAGACTAGCTAACCAATGATCAGAGGACAGTTAGGTGGCTAATGAGGATTAAAATCCAACTTGCAAAAGTTGGAGGATGTGACACATCCTAATCATGGATTAGATATGTGCACAACCCTAATGATGGAATTAAGAGGTGGATTAGGATTAGGTGGAGATTATGGGGGATGGGAGATAAAGGGAATTAAATAAATGGATTATTTATTTAATTCCTTAGAGGAAAGGAATATAGGGTAAGGTATTTAATTATTTAACTAAATATCTTTGGGATTTAGAGGACTTTAGGGGTATTGATTAAATAATAGCAATATTACTTAATTAATATAGATAAGAGGTTATTTAGATGAAAAAGGATAAATTTGACCAAACATAAGTGGTCAAATTTAGGTGTCTACACTATCTATCAGAGTTATATATGAGTTGCTGATTTTTTTCGGTACACTCCTAAGGGAGAGTGTTCAAAACAAGTTTATTCATTCAATCTCAAAGCGGGGGATTAATGCAAACCCTTTTCCTTTGCCATTGATTTCAAAGGGAGAGAGAGAATCATATAAAAAAAGCTTATCTAGTCAGGAAGAGAGAAAATCATGTAAGGTATCGATAGAGAAAGTTGTGCAAGTTGTCTAATCATTATTGAAAAAGGGAGAGAGACTCCTATAAGGGGGAGAGAGTTCAGGAATGTTGTATATGTTGTCTAATCATAAAAAAAAAGGTGTGTGTTATCTTTGGTGGCTTTTCACATCTTGTGTTGCCATCAATGACAAAGGGGGAGATTGTTTCAAGAATGAAGGTGTTGTCATTGATGTCAATAAGAAATCCACTAACTGGTGTTGTATTTGATATCAACTATGGGTTGAAGATGTTGAGGATATTGAGAATATTGATAAATAGTGTAAACTATGTTGTGCAAGTGTCTGTAGTTTGCCTCGGTATTGTGCTCTGCGTTTCTCTTGTGTTGATTCTATGCCTATGCAAATCTTACATGTTATTCAAGGTTGTTAGAGGTTGCTATATTCAGAATTTGGGTTTCTAGATCATTGTATAGTGCAAGATATTTTCACTAGTATGTGAAATAGTTGTTCAATGATGTTTTTTGTGGCCTAGGAGAAATATATTTGCTCCACATTTCTCCATTATTTGGCTTTAGGTTGTGTGGATTTTGGAAGTTTATCATAATACTTGTATCTTTCAGTATTCAAATTTTTATTTGACTTGGCGCACTGCAGAGTGAGTTTCATTTATCAGTATGCAAGTAAGGGTTGTCAACAATTGATCTGAGTTGAAGTATTTGAATGATGTGAGTTTGGATGAATTTTTTGATGAATCTCAAGTAATTTGTGAGTTACTCTTGATCATGTTCAAGTAAATTATTTTGTCTAAAACTTTTGGCTTGTGGGTTGATTTGAGGAAGCGTGTACTTAATGTCTATGGTGTTTTGCATGGGTGTTGGTCGACCTTGTGTTTAACACTACATGAGATTTTTGTGAAGTTTGTTGAGGTTTTTTTGGATCTATTTGGGTCCTAGTTAAGGATTTATGTAAGTCGCCTTTCATTCCTATCCACCACGGGAATTTTTAAGTACGGACAGATTTTGAATTTGTGTGTACAACGGCTAGTGGTCAACATTGAAGAAAGTTTTGAGGTAGAGCTTAATATAAATATGTATGGTGTTGGATAGATTGGTTCTCATTTTTTTGCATGAATAAAGGAATTCCTTTTCAAACATTTTGTTTTCATAGAGTATCACATGGCTTGTATGATTCTATTTTCCCTACTCATGGGCGTAATCTAGGAAAACAAAATAAAACCTTTCACAAGAATGTTAGTTACCCTCCTAATATCTATCATATTTGTAAGAATGTAATAACACAAGAGGATACAATCATTGGAAATCATGACAATCATAATTGTTCTTCTCCCAATACCTCTCCTACTTGTGACAAAGTTATCTTGGTGTTAGAATATAAAATCATTAAGAATCATGAGAATCTTGTTTGTCCTTCTCCCCTAACTTCCCCCACTTGGGAGGATATTATGGTGCAAGAGGATGGGATCATTGATACATTTCTTAACATCACCTTGCCTAGTATACTTTCATCTCCCAACATCTCTCCCACTTGTGAGAATGCTTTAATGCAAGATCCTTTTAGTTATTGGGCCTCCTAAGCTACTTCTTATAATAGTACTACCTCAACACAAACCATTACCTCTAAGAGCTATCCTAAATTTTTCAAGGCAACTCACTAGTAGCAATGTTTCCAGCAACCAAGTTATAATACTAGTTCTCATACATATAACACAAGGAACAATAGGCAACCACAAACCATCCCTACATCGACACCACTTTTGTAACCCATTTTTCCTAGTGCTCCTCATTTACCTTCACATAGTGGAAAATAGTATGATCTTGTGAAACAACATTGTAACACTCTTGCTAAGGTATCCTTGTGGGATTTGATTCAAGCATCCCCTCTTTACCATGGCATGCTCCAAAATGCTTTGTAACAAGTTTCTATCCCTCCTAGTGCACAACCAAATGATGTAGTAGCCCTAATTCAAGGTATGAATTCAGTTAACTTAGACATTACCTTTCATCAAGATGAGTTGCCTCCATTAGAAGTGCAAAAAAAATGAGGCTTTGATGATAGTGGCTAAAATTAACAAGTGTAGCATAATATGTACTCTCATTGATAATGGTTTGACACTCAACGATTGTAGTGTATTCCTTCTAGATAAGATTGGATTGGACAAGAGTCAAATTCAACCAGATAATCTATCCATTCATGATTTTGACAATGTGGGAAAATAACCGCTTGGTGTGATAAAATTACCTATTAGAGTGGGTAACTTGTCACATTGCAAACTCCTATTCATGTCATGCCTCAAGAACTCTCATGTAATATTCTCTTAGGTAGACCTTGGATTCATGCAATGATTGTGGTTCCTTTCATGTTACATCATCTAGTGAAGTACACTTATCAAAAAAATTATACACAATCAAATCCGACCCACAATCATATCACAATTATTTGCAAACTGAAACAGGAATGATAATTCATCTTACAACATTGACACCAACTACAAAAGTGGAACTGATACAAGAAGAGGAAGAGAAGTGTTTGTCATCAATCATGAAACTATTGGGCGATGATTGGGGTTCATTATATTTTACACCTACATTCATGGGAGAATACAAGATTACACACAAATCAGAAAAAGAGAAAGAAGCCGACATAATATCAACACAAGCTAAGTCATCAAAACCATGTGAGTCGACAACTTTTAGTAAAGAAGAGGAAAAAACAAATTATACATCCACATATGATGAGTGTGATCATGAGAAACCACCAAATCCAAAAGAAATGGAAAAACTCTATGGAAGAGATTATGAGTTTTTGCAACAAATTGGCTATAAGGGAAAAGGTTGTGGTGTTAAAGAACAAGGTATTTGTGTCCCTATAGAGCCTACCCTACAATAACAAATAAGAGGTCTTGGTTATTGTCCTTCAAAAGAAACAAAACCATCAAAGAAACCTTCGTTTAATATCAATGTCATCACACAAAATACTCCTAGGACACATATTGATTCATCTTCAAACATATGTACTAGTGAGGATTGGGGTTCATTAGATTTTACACCCTCCTTTAAGGGAGAGTACAAAATCTTACAATCTAAACCTAGAGAGTCTTGTATGTGTATGCCACCTTGTAGTAAGAAAGAAGTATCTATGTCATATAAGAAAGGAACATCTACTATTGATCAAGAGAGTACCTTATCGAAGCTTCTCCAAGATTGCTTGATTACTCTTCCCCCAAGAACATAAAAGAAATTTTATAACAAAAGTTAATTTTGTACATATCATCAAGTGCATGGTTATTCAAGCAATGAATGTAAGGCTTTGAGTAATAAAATTCAACATCTTAAGGATTATGGTGCTCTTCCATGTATTGATGCACCTACTTCCTCTAATTAATAATGATTTTCATCCTATCATGTTGCTCATCATTATGTGGAATTTGTAGCTTTATGTGTCTTTCTCATTGTCATTCATGGTGGTACAATCTTAGGTGAAACCATATTTATTTTGACAGCAACATGATAGTCCTTGGTGGTTATCTTTCTCTCTACGCTTGGGGGGCAAGGATAACTAGTTTTTGGGAGGTGTGCATTCTTTTCAAAGACCCCCCTTCCTCTTTGTCTACTTAAAATACCAACATAGCAAGTATGTTGAGATTTTAAGTGGGGTGCATATTGTCCACCACTCATCATTTGCATGGTCCTTGTTATCAATTTTTCACACAGCTCAAATTGGCAGAGCTAGTTATACAAGTTAATTTTTGAGGTGAAGAATTTTAGTTTGTTTCTGCAAATGTTTTAACCATTGCAAACATTTGAGTTATTTAGTTTTAAGAAATGGAATGTGTTTTCAGTTGCTTCATATGATTTACAACATTAAGTATTGCATTGAAATTAAAATAAGTGATTTCATTTTGTTGTTCATTCACAATGTTCAATACATTGTATGCAAGAAAAGAAAATACAAAATTGAACAAGTATTTCACAAATGTTGTTTTTGTATTCATTGGAGTAAAAAAGAGAATCAAGTGTCTCGCACAAGCTGTGGGAGTAGCTGGAACAATGAACCATAAAGAATATCCTACGCTATTGAAGATTAAAAGGAGAAACAGCATGTAAGAAAGAACATAATCATCATTGCCTAATGGTGTCTTTGAGCTTCCTCAAATGTCGAGCTCTCCTTTCTCCTTTCATGCTCCAAGTGAACCTGTAGTGGATGAAAGTTTTGTTAGAGCTTAGACTATGAACATTCCTACATGGTCCATCAACAGTAATGTAGGATATTTTCTATGATGCATTGAATCAACTGAGCAAGAATAAGGGGAGTACAAGAGAATACCAAGGAGAAATCATCATGAGAAACTTTTGAATTTATTGTTTTAATCTAACATTGTTTATTTCTTGTGCAGGTATAGGAAAAGCCATTTTTTTTGTTTAAATATCATAAAGCATGTGGTGTAAAATGGGCTCCCACAAGGGTTGAGACCTGACATGCTTTCCCTCAACATTCCATAGAGGGTTTTCATAAAGAAACAATTCAATGACGCTCAAAGAAATATGCATCTGAAGGAGTGCATCCAAGTGCCCTGAAGACTCAAGCAAGTGATCACCTAGGACAATCAAGTCTGAAAGTGCAATGAAATGAAAATCATAGGTGATCAATTGTTCAAGTGAATTGCAGCCAAGTGCATCATCTCATAATGTGATAGTGAACAAGCATACAAAATTCCTTGTTTACAAGTCAAGCAATGATAACTGAAGCAAATGAAGAAGCTTCTAATCATCAGCATCAAGTACTCTTATTTCAAAATCTTCCATGCAAGAGATAATTTTACATCTATTGTGGCTGCCCAAGAAGATAAAAATGCATGAAGAGTACAGAAAAGAGGTTGACTCCATCGGTAACAGAGTGACAAGTGGCTGCAAGTAAAGCATGAGAGTCAAATGAGTGAAAGAAAGAAGTGTTGGTGAACTAAAATTCAATGCACCAAATTTTGAGTGAACACAATGGTAAGCAACATCATTCATGAAGTGCATAGAAAATATGACAAGTGGTTGCAAGTGAGCTACTGAAACCAGAGAATGAATGGAAAGATGGCATGGTTGACTGTGGGTGCAACACATTAAGTGTTTGAGCTGAATGTAGCTTGAGGATAGCATTATAATCAATGAAGAAATTTGTAGAATGAGTAAGTCTTGCTTCAAAGTTTCTATACTACAAACATAAGAGGAAGTCGCATTGCATTGACTCATTAAATTTGAGGCAAAAAATACATTTTCTAAAGCATTCAAGTGCACATGATATGTAATAATGGACAACAAAGTAGCCTACAAGTGCACCATGATGACTAAGTGCAGCATTGCAAGACAAGTAAGTGAAGTGAAACATTCATATGTAATGCCTTTGGAGAACAAAAGAAGCTTTTGTATGTCTTCCTTGAGTAAAAAAGGTGTGTAATGATTACTATAATTCATGTTCAAAAATGAGTTAAAATTTGCATAGAGTAGGAAACATATTTTGATAAGTAACTGCGAGACATCAATTAAGTAAAGCTTCATTACATCTATACACTTCAAGCAAATTGAAAGCCAAAGAGTGTTACAATGTGTACCTTGTTGGGGAGATACAAACAGTGCAAGGAGGGGAATGTGTTTCATTGAAAATGATTTCTAAGTTAAGAGTAATTTGCAGTATGAGGGCAAGAAAATAAGCTATAGTTGTAGGTGTCGAGCTTGAAAAGAATGAAATTGTTTTGCTTTCAGAATAGTGAACTTGTGCCACAGTGTGTTAGGGTTTCACAATAGAGACAAGTGAAAAATGCCTAGTTCAAGCCTTCAAGAAATTTTCCACATTGATTTCATTAAAATGCTTCAAAATACAGAAGGAAAAATATTGCGAGCTCATACAAAATGCATAGAAACCCTAGTTTATGCCCTCATTCCCACGGCCTGAAAAGGGAAATTTCTCTACATAAATCACAATCCCCACTTAGCGTTTGTTTTCAAAATGCAAAAACAAGGAGAAACAACAAGGGTTCGAGCCCTAATAATAGAGAAACTTTCAAGAAATGGTGGAATCAAAGCTACAGGCTCACAGCCATGAAGGGTTTTGGAAACCCATGTAAATGGAAAGCATTCATCTAAAAAAAATTCATTTGCACATTGTAGGCTGAGCGCCATAACATTTCATTCAACAAAATGAAGGATAATATATAGTGATGGTCATGGCCTGTACATGGCCGAATTCAAAAAATCATAGAATCTTCATTATCTTTTGCAAAGAAAAGCTTGAACAAGCTTTATTTAAGAGGGAAATACCTTTTAAAGTGGTGAATAGAAGCTTACCTTCAATATTTTTGTGGATGAGCTCAACAATGCCCATGGCCTGAGCTTCACATATGCTCAAACAAAGTCTCTCATGGTGGCCACAAAGGATAGCAAAGGGAGTCGAAACATAGTAAAGCACAAAATGCATCAATATACAATGGCAGTCGTGGCCTAAAGGCCATTTTTTCTCATCAAATGGAGTGAAAAATAAATCAAAATGCAGATAAGAGTACTCACCATCAAATTTAGAGAAGAATCAACAGGAATGGCACTAAAAATGGTGAGAAATCAAGCTCCAAACCTCCAACCCCTAGTCTCCCATGGCAGCACCCAACAGAGCTCTTTTCTCTCTAACTTGGTTGATACAAATGATGAGGAAAATTAGGGCTTGTTGAATGTTTTGATGGTAGGGTTTTCCCTTCATTGTCATTCGAATGTGATTTTAATCACATTTCTTTTCAAAACATATGCCTTGATTAGTGTCTTACCTCATGTATTGCTTAGGTCGAATGCCATGTACATTGCCCCTCTTGTTAGTGTGAGCCTTTGTAGTGCCTTAGAAATATTTAATGCCATGTTCCTTAACTGAGGAGAAATTGAATGGTGACTCTAGGCCCTCTGATTATGCCTAAGCCTTAAGTATTTTACAGTTCCCTTGGAGTCGAAGTCATCATATATGTGCTATGGGGGGCCTATTTCCTTTTGTGATTTTTGTAGAAAATCAAGTAGAGAGCCTTATATAATATTTTGATTTTTGTGAAGATTGATGCAAAATCAAAATATTTGAGATAGTTAAAGAAAAAATAGAGCATCTGGAAGTTAATTGTAAAAAATCTGATGTAACCACTCTCCATTTTGACCTTGTGTTTGCAACAATGAACAAACCTTGTTGGTTCTAGCTCTGGATATGATCAACCCCACAATATTCTGCACTTTTCTAGTTCATTAAAGGAATTTCAGAATTGCTTGGTTGTCTGCATCTTCATTTGGTAAACATTCTAGGGCAGCACACTGGTTTTGTACTATGAGGGCCTGATTTTCCAATCCACTCATGCAAGCAGCCTAGTTATGTGGCTAATTGCATGGGTAACACCATTTGTGCTCTTGGGCTAGATTATTTTGTGGAACAAGCTCCCTTGATGGGCCAACACCATTTGGATCATAAGGTCAGAAAGGCTTGGGGTTAAAACCTCTTTTTTTTTCCTTGGAAATCACTTTGAAATGATGGCCTACTTTGTTGGTTTGGCTAATAGGAAGCTTGAGGAGGCCTATTTTCTTGGCCAACTTATTTTTTGAGGCTCATGAACTCATTACTAAAGGTCTTTCCAAAGTTTTGCAGCATGCTTTTTAACTCCTGGATTTCCTTATTTTGATCAACAATGACACTTTCTTCAGTGGCAACCCTATAACCTATAGTTGGGGCTGGCGGAACAGTAGCAATGGGAGGCAAATTGATAGGAACAGGTAGCTGGATCTCAAGAAAAATAGGAGTGGGTGGTCTAGGTGCAATTTTCCCCGCTTGGATTAGACAATTTTCAGCCCTTATAGCAATTTCATAGGCGTTTGGAAAAGTGAAACCCCTCATAGACTGTATCATAACTAATATTTCAGCATTCAAGGCTTTCAAGAAAAATAGAAAGGCATGTTTGGGTGTGGGTTTGACAATCTAAGGTATCCTATCCTAGGTTCTTTGAAACTTTAAATTGAAGTCATCCATATGGTTATGTGGAGAATGCTTGATAGTGCTCAATTGTTCAAGCAATAACAAGTGGTTTTACTTGTCCACGAACTACCAGTGGAGACCATCGCCAAGTTGACCCCAAATTGCAATGGAGCTAGTTGAGAGCCCGCTAAACCATTGAAGGGATTTTCCCTTCAAGGAGTCAGCCAACAATCTTATTCCTATGTTCTCTTTTGTTATGTTGTGCATTGAACACAACGTTTCCACATCTCAAATATGTTCAACTGGGGTAGTTTGGTCCTCTCCCGTGAAATATGGTAGCCCCTTGAGTGCACCAATCGGAATGTCATCATGTCTTGCTAGCAGTAATAGGTTGCCCCCATTGAATGGAGCAAAATAAAATTGCCTCACCATAGGAGGCACTTGAGATATCGGAGTTGGGTTCCTCTTTACTGAGACAATGAGACTAAGCTCAGGAGGCGTAGAATTTGCTCTTCTTGCTGAATCAAAAGTCCTTCTTGGTTTTTTTCATCTTCTTCTAGGTGGGGAGAGCTACAAATACTTTAAAGGTGTTAGACTTGACCTTGTCTGAATTCTTCTCATAAGTTGTCTTCACTAAATTTGCAGTAAAACCAGCATTCAAGAGTCGCTAGGTATATGTTTTGGACCTCTATAGGTAGAAAAATTTACTGCATAGACCAAACAGAAGTTAATAACTTAGAAATGACTCTAAAGACAAGTCCCTAGAGTCCCATCGGGCGTGCCAAAAATTGTTGGCAACCAGGATTGCACTCTCAGTCAAGCTAGGCTTGGTTATCTTGTTGCAGCCTAGAAACGCTCCCTAATTTGTGAGTCAATCAATTGGTGGGAGCGAATCTCTAGAGTGGGTTGGTTCCCTCTAGCTAATTACCAAACCTATGAACTTTTCAGGGGAAAGGGATAGGAAGAAAAATGAGAATGAAAGTTACAACTAATGATGATCAACTAGATATTCAAGCATTTTGATAGAACTTAACTCACAACAATCTCTCTTGAAATATTAGCTCTCACAAATCACCTTAAGACATCTAGTTCAACAGTATTTTGCATAAAGATTTCTTAGACCATTGAATACAATATGTTGTTGGCAAGAGACACTGCACAAGTGAAACTATGCATAATCGCTCTACAATCCTTTTGAATTTCACATCACATCGCAACACACTTCATTACATATCAAAATGATATGAGCAATCGCTTATATATATCCACAACAAGAGATTTCATCAACTATATGTCAGCTTCAACAAAATATTAAACATGTACAAACTATCGGCTCAATCCATAAACATTTATTAATGTGAACCAACCAATATCAGCCACAACATAACAATGACCCATAACAATATCCTCAAACACGATACACCTTCAAAAATTGTTCCTCACTTTGAGTCACTTGAAAAGTCAGTTGTGGATAAGGTTCAAAAGGAATTTGATGCAAAAAGGTTCAATAGATTGAAGAGTATGATTGATAATGATAAATCTTTGTTAGCTACCTGTGTAAAGAACATACAAGGTGCTTTATCTTAGGGTGGAAATATTTACAAGTCATGCTTATCTTTGTCTAAGTTCACTCAGGACATTGAAAAGAAAATGAAAGAATATGAGAAACAGTTAGCAGATATTTCTCAAGCCTTTGATCCTCTAACTGTTTCTATGAATAAGCAAGAAGGTCAAGTCATATCCCTGCTTGACAAAATTAAAATTTTGAAGCATGAAGAAGGAAGAGTTGTTGAAAGAGTATGTGAGCTCAAAGGATTGATTGGTCCTAAGATGGAGACAATGCTTAGTGCATTAAAGGAAGCACAAGATGCTATGGTTGTCAATGATCCGGCGAATCTTAAGTCAATAGAGATGCAATCCTACTTGTTCTATGGTCACATGACTATTTTGAAGAGTCTCAAAAAGGGTTGGGACACTAGTTTGAGCCTGTTGAAGAACAATTTTGTAGATATATTCAAGTTCATGTAAGTTGTAGAAGCAAGTTTGTACATATGCAGTTTGTTCATAGAAATTTTGTATGTTTTTTGGTATGCGGATTCCCGTCTTTGTCATTGATGTCAAAGGGGGAGTATGGGACAGTGAAAAATGTCATATTCATCTTAGAGGGAGTTGAGTTTTGAAGTTTTGAGGTTGGTAGTGTATTCATGTTGGTACTGATTCTGACACTTAGTCATTTTTCACTAAGTGTTGCCATCAATGCCAAAGGGGGAGACTGTTGGAAAGAGCCACTGCACAAGTCATCTAGTGTTGTCATTGATGGCAACCCTAGTTAGTAATCCTATCCACACTTCAGTATTTTCTCATACCAAAAGTCAAGTTGAAGATAAGTATTAACTGTCAAAGCTAGAATAGAGCATCCAAAAAAGTTGTGTTCATCGATTCATACACAATTTTTTGTCATCATTTTGAGTTGTGGATCTCAAGGAAGGTTTTTTGATGTATGAACTATCTTATCCTTGAATCATAGAGCCTCGTATTGTCTGGTGTGCAAGTTAGAAGATTCGGTTTGATGATTTTTAGTTTAACAGTGCGGAAAGGCCGACAAGGTGGTTGTAGCATATTCTGGATCTTTGAGGAATAATTTTTGAAGGTGTATCATGTTCGAGAATATTATTTTTGGATCATTGCCATGTTGTGGCCAACATTGTTTGGTTCACATTAATAACTGTTTATGGATTGAGCCAACAGTTTGTACATGTTTTATATTTTGTTGAAGCTGACATATAGTTGATGAAATCTCTTGTTGCAGATATATATATAAGTGATTGCTCATATCATTTTGATATGTAATGAAGTGTGTTGCAATGTCATGCGAAATTCAGAAGGATTGTAGAGCGATTATGCACAGTTTCACTTGTGCAGAAAAATATTTGTGATCCAAATCAAAGCAGATAGATTTAAAGAGCAAAATCGGAAAGAAGGTCAAGAATGTGATTGATGTGCTTAAATGGAACTATAATCAAGCATTAGTAGATACTATTCTCTCAGTTCAAATCTTTTGGATGTAATCCAAATCCTTTTGTAAGACAGTGAGTCTTCCTCTTTTTGTTTGAGCAGTGAGCTCTAGGCAATGCACCTGAATGCATGTGCATTCCCCATTTGTAAACACTTATATTTTGAGTATACTCATATTGTGGATTGACCTCCACCATGTTTTTTCCCCTAATAGGGTTTCCACGTAAAAATCCTTGTGTTATGGTGTTGTGGTTGATTGCTTTGTGTTCTTGCATTTTTCTTTTGGTTCAATGCTATAAGTGGTTTAAAGATCAAGTTAATAAAGTCAAATTTTGCAAAACACTAATTCACACCCCCCCCCCTCTTAGTGTTCCTTGATTCCAACATATGAAACCTGAACTAACTACACCTCTTACCTACAACCCACAATAATAAGACAAAAGAAGGATTCTCAACTTTGAATCACAAACAATCATCCAAATTATTACTCTAAGAACATGACAAAAGAAAGTGAAAGGAAAAATTTGTTGTTTATATTGAAATTGAAGGAACAAGACATCAAAATCTGATTCAACAAGTTTACAAAACTCTCAACAATGCATATGAGAGCA
Organism: Sequoia sempervirens; assembly: GCA_007258455.2. Taxonomy (NCBI): domain Eukaryota; kingdom Viridiplantae; phylum Streptophyta; class Pinopsida; order Cupressales; family Cupressaceae; genus Sequoia; species Sequoia sempervirens. The sequence continues at coordinate 152,344 of VDFB02169039.1, forward strand.
AGAAATAGAATTATGAACCCTGAGAAATTTGAAATTTCTCCAACTTATAGGCATTAAGTGACCTCCATAGTGCAAAAATACAAAAATCAGGCCCAAAAAGCAACTCATTCTGCATTTTCGAGCTCAAGGAAAAATCCTAAAGAGAAGAGGCTCAAACTGCTCCAAACATCTTCTCCAAAGTGGAAACTTCTCACCTTCTTAGTGATGATAGCATATGTCTCCTGGGAAGTGTGACCTTTACATTGCCATTATTAGCATTATTTCATCTTGGCTTGAGTTTCATTGACATTTTCACATTTCTTGCTTCACTTTATTCATAGAGGTTGAACTTAGTGTGGCATTGGCATAATATCTTGATCATTTTCCATGAGTGTCTAGCATAATGCAGCTTGCTAGCCTTATGAAGCAATGTTATCCTATTCCATGAGTGTCTAGCATAATGTAGCTTGCTAGCCTCGTGAAGCATGTTTTCATGAGTTCACACCTTGTAGACCTAGTGTGTGTTTCTCATTTTGTTTTGGACAAAGAGTTGAGGCTTGATCCATACCTTTTAGACAAATAGTAGAAGCTTGATCTACCCCTTTTCCTTTCTTCGCATTAATTTTGGCATTGTATGTTCATGTATCTTGTCTTGCTGCTTCATATCATACATATGTGTGTGTCCCTTTGTGCTTATGTTGGTTTTCCATGGGATCTTGATCTTGGGGGATTGACCACCTCCTTGATCTTTGTCATCATATCTTTCTAACATTTGTGCACTTGGGCCCCTCTTGACATATATTGTCTATTTTAGTGTGAGTTTGAGTGTGGGCTCATACTCTCACTAAATTGGGGGTTAAATGTAGTGTAGAAAATTATATACCTTTACAATTTCACACTATGTTCAAGGGTCCCTTAACTAATTGGACTTAATTAAGCTTCTAATTGACCAATTATGCATACCAAAGCCTTATTAGTCTCATTTTCTGAAAGGGAAACCTATATTAAATAATTGCCAACATTAATTTAAACATCTTGGAAATTGTGTGTCTTGGATTTAGATCTGGAGACCCATTCTCCTACTTAAGTTCCAGGACCCAATTTAAAATATGTTTTTGGTGGCATTTTAATGATTCAAATTCAAGTTTCAATTGTTGGCTTTTGTAATCTAATTTTTGAGAAATTAGATAAACACCTATAAATATAGTTATTTTATCAATTCAAATCTAAGAATTAAGAGGTAACTTTCACAAGAGCAAAGATTATTGTTAAGAGTGTTGAAGAGAAAATTTATCAGTCATCTACAACAGCAATCAAGATCATATCCTCATGTAAAATTTTATGCATCTTCATGTCATGTTTTGGATCTAACATTGTGATGTAGGTTTCAAGCATTCAAGCATCAAATCAAGTGTCAAATCAAGTATCCAATCAAGCCAATTCATGCAAGATCCAATCCTCAGAGTGATGTGTTAGACTTTAGTCCTCTAAGGGCAGCCATTGAGGGTTTGGTGAATTGTGACACAACATTGTTCATTCACCAAATTCCTTTCATTTTGTCATTATTTCATTATCAAGGTTTAATTACCAACATGGGGTTTGACTAAGGCAAACCCTATTCACCCAAAAACAAACATTTTTTTCTTCTCTCTTTGTATGCGCAAATTTACAAGTGAAGAATGATTGAAGATTGATCAAAAGAGAAATTTTACAAAGTTTTCAAAGTTTTCAAAGTTGTCAACATTGTTGTCAAGCCACGAAAAGTCATATCCCGAATTCATTTCTAACTTTTTGGTAGTGAAACTTGGGGCAAATAGAAGCTCAAATCTTGCACCCAAGGACCCCCTAAGTTGAGGAAAACCCCTATACAAAGACCCATTTTCTCTTAGGTGAATGAGTCCTTGTAGGACACTCAAATCCACTTTTCTTGGTAGGTACACACCATTCTACACTTCCCAGATCTGCCTATAAACTATCATTTTTTTTTTGTTATTATAGAAATTTGTATTTCAAGTGTTAGGTCATGCAATTTAATTTGTTAAATATTTTTAAATTATCTCCCAAAATTACATTTCATTCATTTTTGTTATAAGAAAATAGCAAATCCTCCTAATAGGGTTGACTCACCTCAAGGTTGAAAGTCATTCATATCCTTGGGAGATCTTTTTTTCTAGTGAAATTATTAAAGTGTAAGTGTATAAATCACACACCTTTTAATCATTCCACATTGATCACCCCACTTACATTTTTCTACATTTCAATACCTTTCTATACTTTGGGATTTATTTACACTTTTTTGTTGGGAATTAAGCCTTGTTTCAAGACAACTAGCCTATATTGACTCACTACTTCCTCTTGTATGATCATCATGGATTAGTGTCTAATCTTTGTCATTAAAGGAAATTATATCCTCTTGTAAGATCATTGTGGTGATGTAGCCATGTGATGAGGTTATGTCTTTCACTTATATTGTCATGCTTAATGGATTGTCATTGTTTTATTTGATTGTTATCATGTTTTATCATGACATACCAAATGCATTGGTGTGTAATGTGGCATGTTGAGTCACATGTGCATCACAAAAAATTGTTCAACCATTAATATCTTGGAAAAAAATTGGGGAATTAAATATTATATAGGTTAAGTTTGTAAGTGTAGAAAAAGATCACAATCATAGATTTATCCTTAATAGTCAAATTTTTCCTTGCATAGAGTTAACAATTTTTTTTATTCCAAGGCAACTATCCAATTTGATATCAACTATTTTATTTTTAGAATTACTAGATATAGATCTCCTTTATTCTTTGTGCATTCATCATTTATCAAGATAAATATATTTAATTTTGATTCAGATTTCTTGTATTCAATTATTACCCATTATTAATACCCAATTTCATTTTATTTACCTAGGTCAATTCATGCTTGTTTGTATTCTTTCAGTTGGATTAGCCCAAGTTACTCATAAAGACATTCTATTTTCATTTATAATTTAACTTACATTTCATATTTTGAGGGAACAAGTGACATACAACAATAATAGGAGATCCATGATTGGAAGGTGTTAAATTTTTTTGGTTTACCATGGAAAAAATATGTATTTCTCATGTCAAAATAAGAAATAGCGACTTAATTTGATAGTAGCAACACACAACACGATTATGTGATCTACAAGTTATAGATAATAAGTGGTGTAGAAATTACATGGGTTTGAAGTTGGTATTAACATTGATTGAACATTTTGTGTATTTATTTCTTAGGGAAACCTAAAACTTCACCAAGAAGCCTCTCAAATTCCAAATCTAATCTATTTTGTTTGTGATGGCTTGCAAAATGTAGGGTCCTTTCTATTAGAGCATGAAGGAAACTATTTATTTTAGTTATTTGTTTGTGTTCAGATTTATTAGGTGTAAAAGGTGTGTATTTCTCTCACATAGGTGCTTGTTATAATATGTGGTTTTAGTTGAAGAGTGTAAAGATGAAATTTTTCTTTCCTTATCCATATCAACAAGTGGATACAATAAGACAATCTAACTGTTCTTGTATTTCAATGCATACAATGTTTTTAAAATGCAAGCTTAAGAGGGAATATCTCTCATAGTTATGGGTATTCATTTTCTTACACATTGTAGTTGGGAATAGCCTATAAATGGCATTCATTTGGCTAAATTTTTTCTTATATTTAGAAATATAATGAATTTTGGATAGCATTCACCATTTGGCTCATAGTCATATTTTTCAAAGGATTTTGATAATGTTGTGATCTTTGATGACTTTACCATTTTGTAGCCACTATGGGGTTTTGGCTTATCTATCCCAAATGAGGGATTCCATTATATTTCAGAGCTCTTTGAAATTTCTTTCAAAACCTCTCCTTATAATAATCATTGTGCCTTAATATTAATTTAAAATTTTACCAAAATCATCTTTGTTAGAAATTAAGAGGTCCTTTACTAACTCTAGTAAATAACTATTGTACCCTTGTAATTTTCATATTCCAAAAATTGTATCTTCGTGGTTCTATTTTTTGGATAGAATCACAATGATTTTTTCAATAATTACAAAGATGGTATGCTTATAGGTTTTTTTTTTTTGGAGAAATTTAATTTGCAAATCATATGCATGATTAAAGCACCAATGTAGTTTGACAAAGTTTTAGAATTCTAGAGATCAAAGGGATTTTCCAGTGCTTATGCTTGGTGAAAACCAAATAGTTCAATGTTGGCCTCTAGTTCTTTGGTACAAAATATATGCTTTATACCTTCAAATTCTTGCTTTAATAGAATATATTATCTGGATGGTGATGTTTTGCTTTCATGTGTAGAGATGTCAATTTGGAATATGTAGGTGAAGTGAAAAGGGTGGTAGTAAAGCTCCTTTGTGCATTATCCAAGGACCTTGACTTTCTTGGTATTTTAGAGAAGATGATGGGTTACATAAGTGATTGTTCTTGAATTACTATCTATCATTTCCAATCCCCAACATGACATCTAGTGTGAGAAACCATTATGATGTGGCTTTACTCATAGTTCTACTATTTAAGTTAAGTTCTTGTTAGAGTAATAAGTTGTTCTACTTAATTAATTTAATCATATTGGTTAATTAATTAAGTCACTTATCACTTTAGTAACTTAAGCTAAACTTCGGCACATTAATAATTAATTATTTATTAATTATTAAGTGTGCACACTAGGGTTTTCCTTTTTAGGGTTTGTTGATCTCCTTTTATAAGGATTGATCTCATTGTAATTATCAACGAGAGAATATCTATAGCTTTCTATCTTCTTGAAAGTTTCTCTCTTCTGCAACTTTTTCTTGTTGAAGATAATTACACATTTGTTTTGCAGATCTCTTGCGTGGAAGGTGTATTTGTTTGTGTTTGATCCTGTGGCTCATGGTTTTGTGCTTGTTTCACAATTCCAACATGGTATCAGAGCGTGGATTCAGCAAACCCCTTCTCGATTTATGAGGTTTCTTCTTCAACAAGGGTTGCAGGCTTCAGATCTGAATCCCCTTTGCTTTCTTTGCAAATTTTGGAGGAGGAAGTTTTTTAGAAGCATTTTGGCATAAGCAGACCTCTCCATTGAATCCACAGCTGTCGGAATAGTCCAGATCGACCTTTGTTTCATCAAATTTGGCTTCCGCTTGTCAGATCTGTAAAGGCTTGAAGAAAAGGTTTTTTTTACTAGATCCAGGGGGTGCTTGATTTTTCGGAGCATTTTGAGCACAAACGGACCTCACCGTTGCGTCCGGAGCGCCCAAAAACCTAAAGATCCACTGTAAACTCGTCTATATTTGATTTAGTTGATTTCTGAGGCAAAAAATTTGTCCATACAATCGTGCACGCGGATCGAGGTAAAAAAATTCGTCAAAAAAAATTATTTATTTTTTGCTGAACAAAAAAAAATTGCAGATTTTTTATTGTAAAAAAATTGTTTTTTTACAAAAGCTTTTAAAACATTTAAAAGCTTTGAATTTTTTTGTACATGGGTACCTTACTTGGCCTCTGGAATATTGGGTGCAAATTTGAAAAGCCCAATGGAGAGGGGTTGAGTAGGCAAAAAGTGATTTCCGCCAAATTTAGTAAAAACACCTCCAGATTTGGAGGTCTGCCAAATTTAGTAAAAACACCTCCAGATTTGGAGGTCTGTTTGTACATGGGTACCTTACTTGGCCTTGTTTGCCGGGACCCATCTTTGCTTTCATGCATCTTTTTCTTAGTGTTTTAGCTACTTCCTAAGTTCATCTTAAGGGGGGGTGTTAGAGTAATAAGTTGTTCTACTTAATTAATTTAATCATATTGGTTAATTAATTAAGTCACTTATCACTTTAGTTACTTAAGCTAAACTTAGGCACATTAATAATTAATTATTTATTAATTATTAAGTGTGCACACTAGGGTTTTCCTTTTTAGGGTTTATTGATCTCCTTTCATAAGGATTGATCTCATTGTAATTATCAACGAGAGAATATATGTAGCTTTCTATCTTCTTGAAAGTTTCTCTCTTCTGCAACTTTTATCTTGTTGAAGATAATTGCACATTTGTTTTGCAAATCTCTTGCGTGGAAGGTGTATTTGTTTGTGTTTGATCCTGTGGCTTGTGGTTTTGTGCTTGTTTCACAATTCCAATAGTTCTCAAGTACTTTGGTGAAATGTTAGACATCTTCCTTGTAGATATCCTTCCTTTCTTTTGAGTTTTTGTTAGCATGTCCATTTTTCTAAGTGTAGAACTAATAATTGTTTTTGTGTTATACTTAAAGAGGAAATGCATGTTGTAAGGGAAGTATAGTTCATTATGAGATAACTAATAATTGTCAATCATTCATTTTATATTTTATATTTGTAAGTTTAATTATTCATTTTTGTTGATTGTTAATGTAATTTCTATGTATTATTGATTTATATACCATGTTCAACTTCAAGTAAGAAAAACCAAATTGAGAAAATTCTTATCAAGAAGATTATTTATGTTTATGGTATATTTTTTTATACACAAAAATATGTGATAGTATTGGACATAGTGTTATAGCTAAGGTCAAATTCAAATGGCTTGCATGTAATAGCCAAAGCAAAAGGTCCCCCTAGTTATGTTGGGTGCTTTATCATTTTTCTTACCAATATAATTTGGTAGCATCTTCTTTTCAAGAGATTACCTATTGAGGATGAAAAAGTTGTCAATAACCTCCAATTTGAACCTCATCAAGGACAACTAGCTCTAGCCCTTCTATATGTTGTCTAGAGTTTTAGAATAGGATTTGTAACTCTTGTATATCTTTTGCATTCATGTCTACAACAAATTTAAGAGAAATATGGAAGGAAAATGCATTCTTAGCAAGTACTGATTGCTTTAATTTTTTAGGAATCTTTGTTGACCTAGAACACTTTGCACTTCAAACTTGAGCATTTTGAGTTCAACTTTGATTATCGAGGATTTGACCTATTACCAGTGGATATGATCTATTGAAAAGAAGACTCCAAGTCACAACGTGCCCCAATTGACTAGGTCAAGTTCTACTAGGTCTAACCCCTACATGGGTTTAATTTACAAGTTTAAGTCAATATTCAAAGATGGCAGGGATAAACAAGTAAAAGTTAGCATATTTTTCAATAAGCTTCAAATTTCAAATAAAGCAACAAATTTTTGACCCTCAAGAGCTCCCACATACACACACATATTGACTATTCCTACTATATTAGAGCCATTTAGATGTAAATGGTTGTATTCAACCCACGATAGTAAATATTATAACCTTATGGTAATCATTTCAATTAGTCATGGTAGTCACTATCGATTACTAATCAAAATGATGTGGGCTTTAACAATTCATAAATCTCAAGGTGTAACACTTTCAAGAACATCAATTGACATTAAAGACATTGATTGGTAGGTTCTCTCATTTAATAATTTCATAAATTTAGTCTTGAATAGATCTACATATCTTATTAAACTTCAACTATCTACAATCTAATCATATACAAAAGATGTCTCCCTTTGAAAGAAAGAAAAGTTTTATTTAAGCACAACATAAACTTAAAATTATACTAAACACTATATAAAATTTCTTATATTCTTGAAAAGAAAACTATCTATTTATTAGAAACACCTATCAACATACCTATTACACATTAAAAAAATATAAATATATTAAATTATTATCTAAATATTAGCACAAAACCCAAAGAGGGATAAAATATTCAAAACACAACGTTCCTGTACTCGAAAGATTCTTTTTAGCAATTGAATAAAGTTAGCCGTAATATATTTGTCCTGGCCTATCCAGTGCACAGATGACCTAGCAACAACCCATTAAACGGTGGCAAATGCCAATCCACAGATAACTTCTGTGCAAAACTCTGCAACATCGATGCTTGAAATTTCTGTGCCACACCTTCACCCTCTGCCAGACCTGTTTGTAACCCGTTTAGGCCACAAACCCTTCTCTACATTTGAAGATTTGATGGGCCTAATGCCGCTTAACATGTCTACCACTTGTTCCATGCTTGGCCTGTCATTTGGGTTACTCTCTGTGCACTTCAGTGCTACTCTAAAGGTACCCACTATCTCTTCTTCTATGGCTGATTCCATGCCTTCATCTCTAAGCCCCTCATCAATCACTGCATATTCTCCTTCATTGCATGATTTTACCCAGCTGACAATGTCCATTCCCTCTGCAAAGCTCGAATCCACTGCCTTTTTCCTCGTTATCAATTCCAACAACACCACACCGTAGCTATAAACGTCCATCTTCTCTGTCACTACGGTTGTGTGTCCACGCTCTGCAGCAAAAGCCGATAAAAATCCAAGCCAAAAAAAGAAAAAAAACAAATATATCACACCAAAACTAATCTAGTAATGCTCTTACCAGGTGCAATGTAGCCCAGAGTACCCATAACTGAGGAAGAATCAACAGTGCAGGATCTATCCATGAGTTTAGCAATACCAAAATCAGAAATGTGAGGTTCCATAGCTGAATCCAGCAGTATATTGCTGGGCTTGATATCTCTGTGTATAATCTCAGGATCGCAGTTATGGTGAAGGTATGATAGACCATGGGCGGTCCCAATGGCTATTTTGTAACGAATATCCCATCCTAAAACTGGAAGAGGATTCATCTCATGTAATGCATCATTCAAACTGCCATTTGGCATGAATTCATATAGGATATATCCATGATCTTGCACTTGCCAGAACTCCAACAGTTTAACCAGATTTCTGTGACGGATTTTTCCTGCAGTTTGGACCTCCCTTTTTATGCTGTCCTCTTTCTTTTCAGGCGTTAATTGTATTGTCTTCAAGGCGTACAGTTGGCCGGAAGGCAACTCCACCCTGTAAACAACCCCTCTGCCCCCTTTCCCTATTATATACTTCTCGCTTAGATCTTCCGTGGCTTGCAAATATTGGTATAGTTTGGAAGGCAATTCTGCTGCAGCTTCGGATGAGGGCCTAGTTTTCGGGTATAAACGTCTCCATAAAATGACAGCTACTAGGAAACAACTAAACACAAGTGATCCGATGATAATGAGGACTATATAGACTATGCTGAGATGCTTGATTTCCTTCAGAGGGAGAGAAATATTGCCCCTGCAGTTACACAAACTCCTGTCATTCTCTGCTACACACAAACCTGGATTGCCAGTGAATGAGCTTGAAGAAGAATTCCATAACTTCAACCATGACTTGGGTAGGCATCCACTGAGCTGATTATTGGAGATGTTTACTGCAGTAAGGGACAACAGACTGTCAAACGCAGATGGAACGCTGCCAGAGAGATTATTGGATGATAAATCCAAGCTAACTAGTTTATTTAGATTTCCCAGGGCCGCTGGAATTTCTCCACTCAATCTGTTATTGCCTAGATTTAAATGGGTGCTTAGCTCCTGTAGTCGTCCAAGTGATGGGGGAATTTCACCTTGGAATTGATTCTGCCCCAGATTTAGTTCCTGGAGTTGGGTTAAGTTGGACAACCAAGCTGGAATGCTTCCGCCAAAATGGTTTCCTTGTAAAATTAGACTCTGCAATTTCTCTAGACGCTCTAGTTGGTTTGGTAGCGAACCATTCAATGAGTTAAAACTGAAGTCAAGAGAATACAAGAGAGATAATTTACCAAGCTCCTGAGGGAGTGGACCAGTCAGTCTGTTTGAGGAAAGAATCAGTCGCTGTAGCATAGAGAGCTGTCCCAATTCTGGAGGAAGGGTGTAATTCAATTCATTCATGGACAGGTCCATATGGCTTAGATTTTTGCACTGCCCAAGGCTCGATGGTATTCTCCCTTGCAACTTATTGCCGCTCATGTCCAGATAAGAAACAACTGAATTGGAACCCAGAAAATCTGAGGGAATAAGGCCACTTAGATGATTGTAGCTGAGGATCAATCGCCTCAAGCTCCGGCATTTACCAATATCTGGAGTAACGCTCCCTTCCAACTGATTGTATCCCATGAGTAGTTTCTCCAATTGCCCTGAAGAACAAAGTGCTGGAGGTATTGTCCCTGTGAGCCGGTTCCCTGTTAGATCAATTCTTGTGAAATTGTTCCTAGCACCCAATCTTCCAGGTAGTGAACCAGATAGCTGGTTAGCCTGCAAAAGTAGTTCTTGTAACCGTCTGAGATTGCAAATCTTTGGAGATATGCTTCCTGTGAGACTGTTGTTGTACAGAGCCAGACTACGCAAGCTCTTTGATTTGAAAAGCTGTGGAGGGATCGGGCCGTGGAGTGAATTTTCGAACAAGAATAAAATTTGCAAACGGCTCAGTCGACCCAGCTCGGGAGGAATGAATCCCTCAAGTTTATTAATATGTAACCTCAAATCTTCCATAAGGCTGCAATTCCCAAGTTCTACAGGAATATTCCCAGACAAAAGATTTTGATTCAAATAAAGCTTGGAGAGATTTTGCAGTGATCCGAGGGATGAGGGTATGCTCCCTGTAAGCTGATTTTGGGTGGAAGACAACATGGCCAGGCTGCTACAATTGCCTAATTCCCAAGGTATTCCTCCACTGAAAGAGTTGTTGGACAGCTCAATTTCGATGAGATTTGTGCAGTTACCAAGTGCTTTGGGGATTTGGCCATGAAGCTTATTGTCAGTAACATACAGGATTTCTAATTTTGAAAGCCGGCCCAGTGACTCTGGCAATTTTCCAACCAGCTGATTGTTGTACAGATAAAGCTCTATTAGATGCCCACAATCGGAAATAGATGAAGGTATCTCCCCTACTAAGGAATTTTCTCCCAACCATAACTTGGCTAGTTGAGTCAGATTCCCAACATTAGACGGAATCTTTCCGCTCAAAGTATTGTCATTCAAGTAAATCACCTCCAGCAGTGGAAGCTCAAATATAGACAGGGGAATGCTTCCGCTGAGGATGTTAGAATAGAGTGACAAATAACTGAGCTTTTTGAGGCTACCCAGTTGGACAGGGATTTGCCCAAGGAGATTGTTTTTTGAGAGATCTAAAGACTCTAACTCTGTGCAATTTCCCAGTTCAGGAGGAATGGTACCAGAGAGATTGTTAGAGCTCAAGGACAGTTCTTTCAAACTGTGTAAATCACAAATAGCTGAAGACAGCGTTCCAGAGATTTGGCTTTGAGAAAGATCGAGTGTACGCACCGTATGATCTGGATTACAGGTGACTCCTTTCCAGTGGCAGGGGTATTTGTTGGAGGAGTTCCAGCTGCTGAAAATGTCGGGAGATGCATTGAAGTTGTTGAGAAGAGAAAATAGAACAGTTCCCTCATTGATAACTGCTTCAGTGCAGTGAGCCTCCAATGCCACTACGACAATCGCGAACAGTATTGCTGCAAATGTCAGTGAGCCCATTTCGAAAACCCTCGGCCGTTTCCAACTGTAATTATGGGGGAGAAGGCCTATTTAAAAACTCAACGCGGTGTGCGAGGGAGTTGAACCTGTCCCAACAAGATAATAATTTTCCTGTTTAAAAATTCGGCTTTCTTCTGCGCAACAACTATCCACTCGCACAGAAAGGATAACAAAAGCCTGACCCCTCCATGATAGCAGTATTATTAGTATATTTTATATCTTGTAGGAGAAACCAGGGGCTCCCTTTCCCATTGCGGTCTCCTTTCTGAAGATTTGGGTTGACTGGTTGAGATTTAAAAGCGCAGTTGACACAGAATTGGAAAAATCCAAGAAGACTGTCGCGTTTCGTCCTCCTCTGGAAAGCTTTTGACTCGTTTCCCCGCGGGGTAGCGTTCACACTAAATGAAATGCCTTCCGGAATTGTATTCAGGAGTTGCATAAAAATATCCATTGGAACATTCGAAGCACCCACCGCTACCAACTTCTATTTTTGTTTGATGCCTGTAAGGTTTTTGCTCAATTCGATCATTTATTATTTTTTAAAGCACAGATAGTTGTTAAAGCAAATATGTCAAGAACGTAGTTTTTGAAACACATATATTCTAGTTATTTGTGGTTACATTGTTTATATATATATATATATAATTAATTAATTAATTTTGTATGTGATTTTTTGGTATATAGGTTATTATACATGTATATTATGATGTGTGGAAAAAATCATTAATCAAATATTGTTTTGAATAAATTTAATATGTTAGTTAACACAAATAATGATGTCTCATTAGATCCGTACTCTTTATCAATAGGAACTCTAGTATTAAAGAAGTTAGGAGGTTGTTTATGAGAAAAGCTTTGATGATTAGACCTCCCCAACACCCACTACTAAGCATTGACCATCTAGGTAGCATGTGGGCCCCACTTGTGTCCCCTTTGCTTTTTGTCATTAGACCTTCCCAACACCCACTACTTTTAGCATAATAGTATTTATTTGTATGATGATTGTTACCATCACAATTAGACATGTCCACACTTTTAACAACATAAAATCTCCCAATCATGTAAGTGCTCAAATTTGGATGGTCAAACATTTCAATTTCCAATGATGATTTGGCTCTCTCTCTTTCTCATGATGAAAGCGTCTAGTTGGCCTCTAGTTATGCTTATTTGATCATTTGTCAAGATTTTGTCCCTTGTCACCTTGTTGATTATTTATTTTTGATCTCTTGATAATGCATTCACACCTTTTACATCAATTCATTGTATGGTGGCTAATTGTTTGCCCCAACAAATGAATTACTGGTTAAAGTGGTGAGCGTTCCAATTTTATTTGTTTCTTCATTTTCTTTTGTTTGGGTTTTTCCCTCATCTATTATGCATTTATCTTGCTTGACCATAGGCACCCAACAAGTGTATGACACTATTTTTCCATCTTTTTTCTTAGAATTTCATAGACAGCAGAGATTAAGCTTTTAGATATATCACTCTTTCATTTCATAGCTCCTAATTCTTGAAGAAAACACATAAAAACTTCAAACTCCTTCAATAGACAACCAACACATAGCAAGCATGTGAACCTTAGGCAAAGGAAGAGATCATTCTATACAAGTTTCATATTGGTTCCAAACATCCAATATAGCCATCACAACCTCTAGGTTTAGTCAATTATTGCCTCTTCATGACTCTCACATCTTGAACAACAAGAACCACTTTCCTAAATGTCATTTCTCTATCATTTAATTATCTTGTCACCTTCCACCACAAACAAAGAACCTGACAAGAGGATAGAGAAGGAGAAGAACATAACAACTAGGTCCTTCAGGATAGTTTCGTCATACTAGAAATGTAATGTAACTATTGTCTAATTGATATGTCCCCACTACTCATTGGTTATGCTTCTTTGTTGTTGTTCACAGTTTTTGGGATGCAATTGTCAATTCTGGAAGTTTCTATTTTTGGCTGACTATAGTTTCATCATATTGTCTCATCATACGGCAAATGTAATGTAACTATTGTTTAATTGATACATCCCCACTACTTGTTAGTCATGCTTCTTTGTTGTTGTTCATGTCCTTATGGTTGTATTTATCTATTTTGGCAATTCATGTTTTTGGGTATTTTGTGACTCCACTTTAGGGATTTTTTGGTGTTAGTTTTCTTTTTTTTTCTTTTTTCTTTGGAAAAGTGTTGTGTCACTTTTTTTTAGAGGATAATTTCCTCAACTATGAATTGGCTTGCATAGTGAATGAAAAATCTCTTTTTGTTGTCTCTATCATTTTTGGATATATTTATTTGTTTATATTCTAAAAATTAAGACATATAATGGTAGGCTTGTGTACAATCTTGAAAATGTATAGCTAGCAAGAATCGAGCTTGTTTATAAGAATTGAACAAAAATCTTAAGTCTTGATTTTAGGGAATACAAGTATTAACTATATCAGTTTGGTATCAAAGCAATCAATGATGGCCCAAAGTGGAGTCCACATAAACTGGGTAGGAAGGGATAGGAGGAGTGCAAGGCCTTGAAGAAATGTTGCTAGGGAATTAGACCCTATGAAGAGTCTTATTGAAGCCTTGACAAGCTAAAATTTCAAGTTAAAGGTTGATATTTCCAATTTTAAATGTGAGCTTAACCTCAATGTATTACTAGACTAGGTCTAGGAGTTGAAGTACTTTGAGATGGCAGACATTGATGAGGGTGATCCATAAAGAGTGAAAATCGATGTGTCCAAGTTGAAGTCACATGCAACCTATGGTGGGAAAGAACATGTAGAGTTCAAAAGAAGACAATGAAAAGAAAAACTTAGACTTTGGCCTAAGACGCTAAAATATCTAAGAGCTAAATTATTGCCTTATGATTAACAACAAAAAATATTAAAAAAAAATTGAAACAAATAAATCAATCAGTATAAGCTTATACCAATAGTTTATGAGGCTTCAAATTTTGATGGATATACAAGAGAGTGAAGGGAAAGTACTATCCAAAAATGTAAATGGATTAAATTTTCAACTTCAAGATGAGATCACATTTGGTGAAAGTACCTACATTGGACGAAGCTTATGAATATGCTTTGAGGGTAAAGGATAAATTGAACAAAAAAGCAAATTGGTGAGTAAGAGAGGTGATAACTATTAGAGTGCATAATATTATTGCATATCTATTTTATTATCGGAGGTTTATTATGCATAGGATAAGCTTGTTTAGGTGTTGACTTGAACACATGTCACATTGTGAGGTGCATCTTCTCTCACCCACATGTTTCACATTCATAGAAAGCATCTTTTATATTCAACAAGTCTTGTTTTACTTCGTCTTTTTCATAGTGACTCGCCTAGTTTCCATATGATAGGAATCCTCTTGAGTAGTTCTTATAAATAATCATCTCTTGCTCACATTTGAGTACATGAACCTATTTTGTATTATAATCTTACATGTAAAATATAATATATTATTCATCTTATTTGTGTTTATTGTTCTTTTTTTATCGGAATAGCACATTCATATCATTGTGTGCTTCCCTCATCTAGATCATGGCTTGTGTGATTCTTTGAGGTTACCCCAACATGATATAAAAGTCATAAGATGAAAATGAGCTTGTTTGGATCCAAAGAACATGACATCTTCGAGACATTATAGAACATTGCAGACAATATGATTTTAAAAAAAATCCTTTTAAAAAATTACAATAGAGTATGTCCTTTTAAAGAGAACTAAATTTGAACTAATTTTGAATTGCAGAATTCAATATTATTAATATAATAGAAGCATAACCCAAATTCTAAACTTTCGCTAGACAAATATTATAATTATGATATGAGCTGCAAATTACCTAATACGAAAATAAGTTGTCCCAATTGTTGCAATGTGAAATCACCAAAGAATAACGCCACTTACCCCCTGTCCCCATACAGCTGCTTAAGTATGTTTTTTGCTTAAATTTAAGCAGTTTAAGCAGCTGGAGTGTCCCCATGCAAAAATAAATTATCCCATAAAAGGAATCTTTGGAATCTTTTTAAGCAACCACTGCTTAAAAATTGAAAATAACTCCCTGTCCCCATGCAGTTGCTTAAGTATGTTTTCTGCGTAAATTTAAGCAATTTAAGCAGTTGGAGTGTTCCCATGCAAGAAAAAATTATCCCAAGAAATGATAATTTGGAATCTTTTTAAGCAGCCACTACTTAAGAATTGAAAATAAGCTGATGAAAAAAGAAGGGGGCTGGAATTATACAGCAGTTGCATAATTTCAAAGATGCCACATGGCTCCACTAATTTCTTTCCCTCATTTTTAATATCTCTTTCTATTTTTTCTTGTGAATTTTTAATTGCAGAAATTATTATTAACTATTATAAATTCAAATTTATGTTGACTATTTAAAAATAAGCAGCAAAATAAAAAATTTATGGGCTAAACAGTGGCTGCTTATCAAAATAAGCAGTGGCTGCTAGCCAAAATAAGCAAAGCAGCTGTATGGGGACATACCCTAAGCTGTTAAAAAAAAAGGGGGACTAAGTAGCGCCGGCATAATTTTAAAGATGCCATATGAATCCACTAATTTTTTTCCCTCTATTTTAATATCTCTTTCTATTTTTTCTTTTGAGTTTTTAATTGCAGAAATTATTATTAACTACTATAAATTCAAATTTATGTTGACTGTTTAAAAATAAGCAGCAAAATAAAATGTTCATGGGACCACCAACTAAGCAGTCGCTGCTTATCAAAATAAGCAGTGGCTGCTAGCCAAAATAAACAGTGCAGCTACATAGGGACATGCCCTTAGATTGTTGTATTCTAATCGCAACCGCACTAGATTGGCAATAGATCAGATTTTTGCACTGCCCAAGTCTCGGTGGTATTCTCCCCTGCAACTTATTGCTGCTCATGTCTAGGTAAGAAGTAACTGAATTGGAACCCAAAAATTCTGAGGGAATAAGACCAGTAAGATGGTTTTGGCTCAGTATCAATCGCCTCAAGCTCCTGCATTTCCCAATATCTGGAGGAACGCTCTGTTCCAACTGATTGGATCCCATAACTAGAATCTCCAATTTCCATGAAGAGCAAAGTGCTGGAGGTATTGTCCCTGTGAGCCGGTTCCCTGTTAGATCAATTCTTGTGAAATTGTTCATGGCACCCGATCTTCCAGGGAGTGAACCAGATGGCTGGTTAGCTTGCAAAAGTAGTTGTTGTTACCGACTGAGATTGCAAGTCTTTGGAGATATGCTTCCTGCGAGACTGTTGTTGTACAGAGACAAATTCTGTACACTCTTTGATTCGAAAAGCTGTGGAGGGATTGGGCCGTGGAGTGAATTCTCGAACAAGAACAAAAATTGTAGATGCCTCAATCGACCCTGCTCAGGAGGAATGAATCCCTCAAGTTTATTAATATGTAACCTCAAATCTTCCATAAGGCTGCAATTCCTAAGTTCTACAAGAATATTCCCAGACAAAAGTTTTGATTCAAATAAAGTTGGAGAGATTTTGCAATGATCCAAGGGAGGAGGGTATGCTCCCTGTGAGCTGATTTTGGGTGGATGACAACATGGCCAAGCTGCTAAAATTGCCTAATTCCCACGGTATTCCTCCACTGAAAGAGTTGTTGGACAGTTCAAGTTGGATGAGATTTGTGCAGTTACCTAGTGTTTTGTGGATTTGGCCATGAAGCTTATTGGAAGTAACATACAGGAATTCTAATTTTCAAAGCCGGCCCAGGGACTCTGGCATTTCTCCATCAAGCTGATTGTTGTGCAGATAAAGCTCTGTTAAATTCTAGCAATTGGCAATAGATGAAGGAATCTTCCCAACTAGGGAATTTTCTTTCAACCATAACTTGGCCAGGTGAGTCAGATTCCCAACATTTGACGGGATCTCACCACTCAAATTATTGTTATTCAAGTAAATCACCTCCAGCAGTGGAAGCTCAAATATGGACAGGGGAATGCTTCCGCTGAGGATGTTATAATAGAGTGACAAATAACTGAGATTTTTGAGGCTACCCAGTTGGAAAGGGATTTTCCCAAGGAGATTGTTGTCTGAGAGATCTAAAGACTCTAACCCTGTGCACATTCCTATTCAGGAGGAATGGTACCAGACAAATTTTTAGAGCTCAAGAACAGTTCTTTCAAACTGCTTAAATCACAGATAGCCGAAGACAACGTTCCAGAGATTTTGCTTTGAGAAAGATCGAGTGTACGCACCGTATGATCTGGATAACAGATGACTCCTTTCCAATTGCAGGGGTATTTTTTGGAGGAGTTCCAGCTGCTGAAAGTGTCGGGACTCAGGAGGTGCATTGAAGTTGCTGAGAAGAGAAAGTAGAACAGTTCCATCATTGTTAACTGCTTCAGTGCAGTGAGCCTCCAATGCCACTACGATAATCGCGAACAGTATTGCTGCAAATGTTAGTGAGCTCATTTCGAAAATCCTCGGCTTTCTTCCGCGCAACAACCATCCACTCGTACAGAAAGGGTAAAGAAG
This sequence comes from Sequoia sempervirens, assembly GCA_007258455.2. Classification (NCBI taxonomy): domain Eukaryota; kingdom Viridiplantae; phylum Streptophyta; class Pinopsida; order Cupressales; family Cupressaceae; genus Sequoia; species Sequoia sempervirens. Next base: position 170,110 of record VDFB02169039.1, read on the forward strand.
CCTGACCCCTCCATGATAGCAATATTACTAATATATTTTATAGAAGTAGGAGAAATCAGAGGCTCCCTTTCCCACTGCGGTCTTCTTTTTGAAAGCATGGTTTGCACAGAATTGGACAGGAAGACTGTCGCCTTCCGTCATCCTCTGGAAAGCGTTTGACTCGTTTACCCGTGGGGTAGAGTTCACATTAATGAAATCCTTACATTAAAAATATCCATAGGAACATTCAGAGCACCCACAGCTACCTACTGCTATTTTTGTTTAACGTGTCTAAGGTCTTTGTTCAATTCTATCATGTTAATTATTATTTTTTAATAAAAAGCTTAATATATTAAAAGTAAGTGAAATACAAGAGAGCAAGAAGCAAGAATATCTCAAGAATAGATAGTTTCTTAAAATAAATATTTTTAATTTCAGTTTTTTAATATGTTTCATATATACTAGCAATGGCATATTTGTGTAATATATTTGTGTAATGGGTAATGCCGAATAATTTTATGAGAATTTTAAAGTTGAGTAGTTTGTTTTGTAGAAATATGAAAATGTGTCATAAGGAGGAAAAAAATCACATTGTTATAATTAAGGTTTTTCCATAAGTTAGTTTATCTATGGAAGGTTAAATTTGTAAAAAATGTATACCTTCATAAAATACAAATCAATAATTGTGTGGGCAAATTGGTTAATTAGGGAGAATTTTGGTCTTTTTTTTAGCATACATTTGTGCAATATACATGAGGTCAATTGGTAGTCCATTTAGAAAATGATGTTTGTGCAATAAAGGTCTCAAATTTCAATGGAAAAGTGACAAATACAAATCAATCATGCATCCACTTACAAGGATCTACACACAACTAAAACAAAACCTCTAAATCAAGAAGATAATCAAGCTCTATTACCAATAGGATCATGTTATGCTTCAAATAAGGAGAGAGGGAGAGAAACAGAGAGATGGGGATGGAAAGATGGAGAGATAGAGGGGAAGAGCAAGAGAGAGAGACATTGAAGGGGTAAGGAAATAGAGATAGAGATGGAAATGAAAATGGAGATGGAGATGGAGATGGAGATGGAGGAGAGGGATATGGAGAGGAGAGGGAGAAAAATAGAGAGAAGATAGAGGGATAGATAGAGATGGAAGACATAAATATATAGAGATGGAGAGAAAGGGAGAGAGAGGGAGAGAATGAGAGAGGGAGAGATAGAAATACAAAGATATAGGAGTGATATATAAGAGGTAGAGATGGAAAGATATAGGGCTAGATCTAGACATGGAGAGATAATAAGATAGAGATAAAGGGAGTGATGAAAGAAGAAATATGGAGAGATAGAGATAGAGAGATAAAGAGATAGAGGTGGAGATAGGGAGGGAGAAACAAGGAGTGTGTATGTATGCATGAGAGAGAGAGAGGGCAGTAGTTATGTATAAATATATAGAGAGGGAGGGAAGGGAAGGAGAAGTATAAAAATATAGAAAGAGGGAGTGATAGGGAGAGAGGGGGAGAGGGGGAGAGATAGAGATAGAAAGAAGGAGAGATAGCCTGGATAGAAAAGGGAGATGGAGAGAGATACAATTGGGAAAGATAGAGGGGGTGAGATACAGAGAGTCAAAGACAAAGATAGAGAGATAAGTATATAGATGGAGAGATGAAAGGAGAGACAAAGAGGGAGAGGGATAAATAGAGACAAAAAGAGGGAGACAATGAAAGAGGGGGAGTTGGAGAGAGCAAGATAAAGATACAGGAAGTGATATATAGAGAAAAAGTAGGAGAGATGAAGGGAGAGATTGAGTGAAAAAGTGAGAGAGATAGAAACAATGAGATATAAATCTAGTGAGGGAGAGGAATAGATGGGAAGATAGAGATAGAGAGGGGAAGAGTGAGAGATAAAGGAGGTGATAGAGATAAGTAATAGAGATAGAGAGGGAGAGAGAGAGGGGGGAGAGGCATATATAGGAAGGGAAAAATAGGTAGTGTGTGTGTGAGAGAGAGAGAAATGTATAGAGATAAATATAGGGAAGGAGAAATAGGGAGTGTGTGTGTGAGTGAGAGAGATATTGAGATAGAGATAAAGAGAGATATATATAGAGAGAGAGGGGGTGGAGAGAAAGAGAGAGTGATAGGGGGGAGAGAAAGAGAGGAGATATAGAGATATATATACATTAGGAAAGATATAGGAGAGAGAGAGAGAGAGATATGGATGCAAGGAGAGGTAAGGAGATAGAGATAGAGGGAGAGATAGAAAGGAAGATAAAGATAGAGATGGAGATGGATATGGAGAGAGAGGGAGAGATAAATAGAGATATAAAGAGGAGGAAACAAAAAGAGGGAGATCTATGGAGGAATAGAAAGATATAGGAAGTTATATATAGAGAGAGAGGTAAAATGTAACACCTCTTTAAACCCAGGCTGGTAAGATAGTATTTTGATTTTGATTTGATATTTTAAATGTTAAATGTTATTATAATGAGGTTAGATATTGTTGATTTAGTGAAAGGTTATTATGATTAGCTATAATGATGCAATTAATTGATATATATGGTAGCTAATTACAGTTAGGATGTAGTATGTGCTTCAACTATGTATATATGTATATGCGATGTGTATGTTACAGATACCAGGTATCGACTCCACCTGGCTTCATAAGTCTGAGCGTACCTTCCCCGATGGTGGTTACTGGAGGTAGTCACAAGCCAAACATCTCCTACAATAGCCCACTATACCCTGTTAGGAAAAAAATTTCCTTGTTGATGTCTTATCGTCTAGTTACCTAACGGTAACATTTGGAGCACCTTTCAGCCGTATGTTCCAGTGCACCTTTCTGTTGTATGTGGTTCACCAGTATGTCTTGCTAACGTATTTTGTCTTGGTTTCTGTCAATATTTTATGTGGATTATATATTTATTTATTTATTTATTTATTTTGGTTGTCAATGTTATGATGTGTTTTCATTGGCATCTTTTTCGTGATTTTAAATATGGTATTTTATAATATTTTATTGAGGAGAAATTTGATTGGTTTCTTTTCCATGAGGTTTTAAATATGATATTTCAAATAATTTTTATTGATCACTTGAGAGAAGGTTATATTTCATTTGGAAATTTTAAATGATTTTATTAATCTCTTTTGGGGGGGAAGCTTTATGTATTTTAATGTTGCACATTCAGTGAATTCAATTAATTGCTTTGGGGATTTTTAATAAATTTTTTAATAAAATGTTTTATTTCATTTTTATTGTGTGGAGGAGTTTTGTTAAAATAAAATAAGGGGCAACCTTGTTTTGGAGATAGAGATTTTTATTCTTTTTTTTTTGGGAGTCATTTTTTGGAAGGGAAGAAACTTTTGTTTTGGGGAAGAAGAAGAAAACCCCCATGAATTGGGCAATAGAGTTGGAAGAATTGTCGAGAAGAAATTTGTGGGTAGTAGCTTGTTGAAATCAGCGTGCCATTCCTTACTTGCTGTCTAGTTTTGGAGCTTGGTCGTGTCTTCTTCATTTAGCATTCCTCCATTCTTGTTTTGGAGCAAATTGAGGTATTTTTTTGTTACTCTTCAATCTTGTATGGCTTGTAATTTGGGCATTCACTCATGTTTCTTGAATAGTTGGTATTTTCTGAACTGGGTTATTTCTATGTCATGAAAATTGGAGGAACTCCTCTATTTCTTTTTTGTATTGCTTGGGATTTGAAGGTTGGTTGTTTTAAATTCAAGCTATTGCTATGTAGTATTGTTTATGGCTAATTTTTGTACATTTCCAACAAACATGAAATGGGTTGTTGGGAAAAATCTGATTTATGGGCTCTTTCTTATTCTTCTCTTTTGTCCAATTTGTAAAAATGTGTTTTTTATTTGCTGCTCATTATCCTCTTGATAAAAATGAAATTCAAGAGTGGATTTCATCTAGAAATGCCAAGATCTCAACTATGTCTTTGGAAGATTTTAATTCTAGGCACTTTCATTCTTGCCCAAAATTTGTGCCCTCTTGCTAAATGACATTTTTTTATGCTACTCTTTAACCATTTGTTATAAATGCAAAATAAAGTTAGATTCCATGTAGAAACGCCTATATTTCAAATGGGTCGTTGTCTGATTTTTACTCCTGGCAACTTCATATTTTCATGTCTTTTTCGCCCAACTTGGCAAAATGACGTTTTTAGAACAGCACCTCATTTTTCAGTTCTAAACTTAAAAAATTGAAGGTGAATTCCAACTTGAAACTCCAAAATATGAATTGGGTCGAGCTTAGAATTTTAACCCAAGCACTTTGAATTTTTATGTAATTTTTATGCCTCTATTTCATGATTGAATTTAGTTGTTCAATGTGTCTTCTTACAACAATGTTGCATGGTTGTTTTTTAATAGTTTTATGAGGGATATTAGTGGCTTTTCCTTGTTTCATATTTTCTATGGTTTCCTCATTTAGTTAAATGAGATGGCCTATCCATCTGCAAGGTGTTGAGTTATCTGTTCGCAGGGCGTTGATTTGGGCACGATTAAGTCTCCTCATCTGTATGAGAGGTGTACCTATTTCCGTGTGGTGTCATCCCTTTGAGAACACATGATGAAATTTCATCCAGTCAGCACTCTTGTACCTTATACCTCAGTATTCATGAGTAGTACATGTCATCTGCAGGGTGTTGAGTTATCAGTTCGCAAGGCGTTGATTTGGGCACGATTAAGTCTCCTCGTCTGTATGAGAGGTGTACCTATTTCTATGTGGTGTCATCCCTTTGAGAACACATGATGACATTTCATCCAGTCAGCACTCTTGTACCTTATACCTCAGTATTCATGAGTAGTACATGTCATGTTCTTGTATGAGCATCTGCATTTTGTGATTTTAGCCTTAATGCATTGCATTCCATGTTTCCTCCATGCCTGATGTGAGTGTTGACCTTATGTTTTCCTTGCCTTGATTTTTCTACTTGGGCCTTGTGACTACCTCTGATCACAGTGGGGTGGCCTCTTTTGAGTCCACATGGTAAGGAGGCATTGCCACCGCCATTGGGGACCGGCGTACAGGTTATTAGAGCACCAGTTGAAGTTGATCCCTCTTATACTTGTCTTATATGTTGATGTATTTTATTTCATGGCTATGCCTTTTTATTCATGTACATTCATTTAGGTATATTGTACTCTCTTAAAAGAAAAGATAAAATCATATAGATTAATGAGAAGAAATGCGATGTTTATATTTGATTTACGAGTTCTGATGTTGGTATCGGACTCACTTATATTATGATGAGCATAATGGATTTTTCTTCAATATTTTCCATTCAAAAATCTAAGCTTTGGTTGTATATTTCCTTCATGTTTTAGTCTGCAAAAGTTTCGGAGCATCACCACTTTCTGCTTGTTGCTCTGTGTTGTCGCTGCCAAAGTTTTGGAGCAGCAAAAGTTCTAGAGTAGAAGTTTCGGAGCAACATAAAGTTTCAGAGCAGAGGTTCCGGAGCAGGAAGTTCCAAAGAAGAGGTTCCGAAGTAGGAAGTTCCAAAGCAGAGGTTCCGAAGTAGGAAGTTTCGTAGCTGGAAGTTCTGTAGCTAGAAGTTTCATAGCTGAAACTTCCGTAGCTAGAACTTTCGTAGCTGGAAGTTCCAGAGTAGGAAGTTCTGGAGTAGAGGTTTCGTAGCTAGAAGATTCATAGTTGGAAGTTTCGTAGCTAGAAGTTCCATAGCAAGAAGTTCAAGAGCAAGTTTCTTGAGCTATTATGTTTGCTCCTGTTTGGATTTTCTCTGGAGGGTGGATTACTCCTCTCCTTTGGGTTATGTTCGGCCATGCTTGGCCATGTTTGTGGTCGTTATATCGTATTGGCAACTGCTTTATCTGTAAGTTATCATGTATTTTTTCAAAAAAAATTATCTTGTCATCTTTTGGCTCTTACCCTTCAAGGTTGCGTAGCAGGATGTTACATCTGGTATCAGAGCCCATGTTCACACACTGGGAGCTCTAGCGTACTTGATCCTTCTATGTTATGTTGTGTTTGGCGTGTGTGGCATGAGCTTGTTATAGTGTTTTCATAGTCTTATTGTTTTGCTTTCATGCCTTAGTTTGATGTATAGATCATGCTTGTGATGATCTATTTTAATGTGTCCCTTGTTTTCTTTGGGATGCCCCTAAGGGCAGAGCCAAAGGCAAAGTCAGAGGTGGAACCCAGGTTGCAGCACTGGGATCCCTACTTATGGTTGATACTAGCTTGGTGTGTTGTGTGTAGTGGACGGCAACAAGTGTTGTTGTTTCTCTCCCCTTACATACCATGTTGAGGAATGTTTTGTGAGGGTTAGTTAGACCCTGAAACCTACCAAGAAGTGTGTTTTGATTGGTCTCCTTCTTGATGTGTGGCTCTTTCGTTATTTAAATTGTTATGACCCTTGAGTGGTTCCTTAGTGTGGTTGTAGTGTGCTTGATGTGTGTGTTCCAAATGCTTGTTGTGGTGAGATAGTCATAGGAGCTCTTGCTTTGAGTGCTTTGGTATGGCATTTTAGAGGGTTGAGTTTCCTAACCCTAGCTTGAGTTGTGGAGGAACGACGCATCCTAGGTCTTTCCTTACCCTATGGGATTGGAGTGATTCCCTTGGTTGAGAGTCTCCTGAGGTTGATATTGATTACTTTCCTATATCCTGTGTTGCAGGTGGGCATGTTGGACCTTAGCTTGTTGGTGGGTAGCAGGTGACATGTGTTGCCTAAATTAGCGTTGCTTGGTTTCTTTGGTTATGATTGTGGGTAGGTCTATTTGACCTTGAGGGTGCTAAGAAGTTGCTTTTGTGTGTATTATCTTCTTGAGCCTTGTTGTTTTTCATCACCATGCAAGTTTTTGGCCCATGTCCTATGTGCTTTACCTCCTTGTGCTAATGATTGTTTGATTGACCCTATGTGGTTTTGGAGTTGCCTTTGCATGTTATATTGTATTGAGATTATAAATATGGTAATAGAAAATGAATGAACATGTTGTTAGTTCATAGAGATTATTGCATGCACTCATATGATTGATGCATTTGTGTGGAAGGGTTGGTAGGATGATGAAACCATGTTTGCATTTGTGCCTATGTTAGAATTGTAAATCTCTCTTTCCTTCTCTCTCTCCCATTGGTTAATGAAGATGCCTACCTTGAGTGTGTGGTGTATTGAAATTCATTATATGCTTGTCTCTTATGAGAATGTTTATGCATTCATGAAGGTTTGCTTTATTAGATCAACCTTGGGTAAAGGACCTAAGTCCCCAAGTTGCATTCATAATCATGGAACATGTATGAAAAATGAATATAAAATCATTTTGCATTAAGTAAAAGTTTAGAGAAAAAGGGAATAGTGAAACCATTGGCATGATAATGATAAATGAAAAAGGTTAAATAAATGTTGAAATGATGATGTTTCATACCTTGTCTTGGGTAAACATTGTAATGATATTGCACTATGTGTGGGAAATAAATGTGGTTAACATATGTGTTTGTAGTAAGGTGATTTACCGCTTAATAAAAGTGAATGTGAATGTGAGAGTTATCATGGAATTGTTGATTTACTCCATGTAGCACTATGATGTTTTGTATGGATGTTGGAAGTACATGTTCTTGGAAAATTGTATTGACCTTGCATAATTAGAGGAGGATAATGGTTTTATGTTGGTAAGAGGAAATTGAAAAAGGTACTCCCTATTATGTGAACATCTTGTATTAGTGCGCATATTGAGTGTTGTGAATACCCTGTACTTGCTTTGTGTTCCCATGGGATGGTGATACTGTGCACTCATCCATGGAGGATATATTGTATTTGGGGTGTGGGATTAACCATACCATTATGTGTGCATGTATGTTTGTTACCTGATTGAGGTCCAACCCACATGTGGTTGAAATTTACATATATATTAAGAGTAACCAAATTTTAGTTTCATAGAATCTCTTCTTTTGGTTCTCTAATCCCTCAATCCGTGAAGGGTTAGTAGCAGCCACAAAGTTCCTTGGGTGGAGTGTGTAGTGTACGCATGTTGCGGTGCAAAGTGTTCTCAGCTCAATCGATCCCGAGGAAAGTACTCACTACTTCCCCTTATGATGGATCAAGTTACTTGATCCATATGTGCTAGCCTAATCTCTACAGTTTTGTTTACAGCAGCATTGGTTTGTTAGTATTGTCTGGCCATTCGTAGGGATGTTGAGCTGGAATTAGCGAATTGACCTCGTCCACATGAGAGGTGAGACTCGAGTAGCCCTATATTGTTATACTCATATATGCACTATTTAATCCATATCTTTACATGTTCTACCATTATGCCATAGATATGATGCCACACCATACTGATGTTTCGACATAGTGTTGGTGATGATGCCACGTACTTAGACATGTGAAGGTGCATTATGAGATTGTGTTATGGTAGCCTACTTGTGTGATGAGTGTGATGGGGCCTCGTACACTTGTAGAGGGACACTCATGTTTTTCTCGACAATGTTTGGGTCGGTTGGCATATGGGTATGTCCTAGCCATGTATACCTTTGGCTACAGTGAGTACCTGCATGTGCCCTTTCCACAAAGTATCGCTATGCGGGGTGTGTTATGTGTTTGTCTACTTCCGCAGAGCCACAGACACACTGCCATGTGGTGTACGACCAGTACGTGCCTTCTCCAGCTGGCGTATGACCATGTCACGCTGAGACATGATGCAGGATGTGGCCAAGGTGCACATTCCATGTGGATAGCTAAGGAGTGTGTGGGCCACTTGGCGAGTCCATGTCATGTGACGACGTGATGCGAAGTGTAGCCGAGGAGTACACTTCATGCCATGTGGTTGGTGTGCCCACTCCGCCACACATGAGGGGCTATTGTGATAGTCAAACGTTGTTCCCTCCTTCCTTGTTTGGTGGCTAGTTAGTCACATAGTTATGTATTGTGTCATTTTGAAGATTGTGAATCTCCTTTTAGTTATTGATGATTTTCACTTTGATTGTGAAGACCAGCAAAAATTTGATTTATCTTGTTTGTGATGGTTTAGCCACAGATTGTGAAATTTCTTTGCTCATAGCCCTCAAAGTTACACATGATTTAGTGTTGAAATTGTGCACATTTCTTGATTTATTGTTGAATTTGAATCTTTATTTGATAATTATTTATGATCTTTGGTGGCTAAACTAGTTTTCTATTTGTTGTTTTCAAATTTTGGTCTTGTGTTGTAATGTGATTCCTCATCGAGAACGAGAGAGCCGGACTCGGTTGAGTGTGTACGAGGAAGTAGATGCAAGGAACCTTGAGGATCGGGGTATGTAAGGTTGTTACACAACTAGGACCCACTACCCACCTATGTGTGATGACTATCTCTTGGAGGCTAACCACCTTATTCAACAAGAGATAGGTCATTGTGGTCTTGTTTGGATGGTCTCACCATGTGTGTGTGGCCTAACACCATCAAACCACTGAGTGTGATGTATGGATTGTGTGAGATGGATATTGGCTCTTGGCTTATGGATTATATATCATGGATTAGTATGATGCTTACCGGTGTCCAGATGGACCCTTGTGTAACCTTGTGATGTGATTCTCAATGATGTATGTATGTATGTATAAATGCATGTTTTATCTTGGATATGGATTCATATGAAAAGTTCAAAAGTTGGCTTATTGTGCTTTAGAAAGTGTAGATTGTTATATTTTGTAGAAAATGATGCCAAATATGTTATAATGTGTGAGATTGGAAGTATGTGGAAAACAAATATTGTTGCAAATTGTGGTGTTTTGGAAAGAATTGAGTGCTTGTGCATCTTCTTTACCCTATGCTTAGTGGAATTAATGTGTATCTTAACCTATCCTTGGATGAATGTGGATGTCAAAATAAATGCTTATTTTGAGAATTGTGACACACGTGATGTTAGAAAAATTAACCATGTTATTTTGTTTCATGTTGAGACCTTATGAGTAAGCCATATGTCAATATATTGATAGTGATTCTTAGAAAGGTGAATGAGATATAGATGTTTTTTCTATTTCGTTTAGTGATGAATGATGTATATTATAATTTTTATCCTTGGAATGAAATACAATTGATGTTAATTATTATATTGTGAGTACTAATGTGTGACATGGCTACATATTGAGTTTACATAACTTCCAGGAGTAAGTCAAATCTTAGGGAGGGAGGATGTAACACCTCTCTAAACCCAGGCTAGTAAGATAGTATTTTGATTTTGATTTGATATTTTAAATGTTAAATGCTATTATAATGAGGTTAGATATTGTTGATTTAGTGAAAGGTTATTATGATTAGCTATGATGATGCAATTAATTGATAATATGGTAGCTAATTACAGTCAAGATGTAGTATGTGCTTCGGCTATGTATATATGTATATGCGATGTGTATGTTACAGGTACCAGGTATCGACTCCACCTAGCTTCACAAGTCTGAGCGTACCTTCCCCGATGGTGGTTATTGGAGGTAGTCACAAGCCAAACATCCCCTATCCTAGTCCACTATACCTTGTTAGGACAGTGTTTTCCTTGTTGATGTCTTACTGTTAGGTTACCTAACGGTAACGTTTGGAGCACCTTTCAACCGTATGTTATCTTTTCATGATTTTAAATATGGTATTTTATAGTATTTTATTGAGGAGAGATTTGAATGGTTTCTTTTCCATGAGGTTTTAAATATGATATTTCAAATAATTTGTATTGATCAGTCGAGAGAAGGTTATATTTCATTTGGAAATTTTAAATGATTTTATTAATCCCTTTTGGGGGGGAAGCTTTATGTATTTTAATGTTGCACATTCAGTGAATTCAATTAATTGCTTTGGGGATTTTTAATAACTTGTTTAATAAAATGTTTTATTTCATTTTAATTGTGTGGAGGAGTTTTGTTAAAATAAAATAAGGGGCAACCTTGTTTTGAAGATAGAGATTTTTATTCTTTTGTTTTTTGGGGAGTCCTTTTGGAAGGGAAGAAACTTTTGTTTTGGGGAAGAAGAAGAAAACCCCCATGAATTGGGCAACAGAGTTGGAAGAATTGTCGAGAAGAAATTTGTGGGTAGTAGCTTGTTGAAATCAGCGTGCCATTCCTTACTTGTCTAGTTTTGGAGCTTGGTCATGTCTTCTTCATTTAGCATTCCTCCATTATTGTTTGGAGAAAATTGAGGTATTTTTATGTTACTCTTCAATCTTATGTGGCTTGTAATTTGGGCATTCGCTTATGTTTCTTGAATGGCTAGTATTTTTCTGATCTGGGTTATTTCTATGTCGTGAAAATTAGAGAAACTCCTTTATTTATTTTTTGTATTGCTTGGGGTTTGAAGGTTGGTTGTTTTAAATTCAAGTTGTTGCTATGTAGTATTGTTTATGGCTGATTTTTGTACATTTCCAACAAACATGAAATGGGTTTTTGAGAAAAATCTGATTTATGGGCTCTTTCTTATTCTTCTCTTTTGCCCAATTTGTAAAAATGTGTTTTTTATTTGTTGTTCATTATCCTCTTGATAAAAACGAAATTCAAGAGTGGATTTTATGTAGAAATGTCAAGATCTCAACTGCGTCTTTGGAAAATTTTAATTCTGGGCACTTTCATTTTTGCCCAAAATTTGTGCCCTCTTGCTAAATGACATTTTTTTATGTTGCTCTTTAACCGTTTGTTATAAATGCAAAATAAAGTTATATTTTGTGTAGAAACACCCATATTTCAAATGGGTTGTTGTCCGATTTTTATTCTGGGCAACTTCATATTTTCATGTTTTTTTCTTGCCCAACTTGGCAAAATGACATTTTCATAAAAGCACCTCATTTTCAGTTCTAAACTCAAAAATCGAAGGTGAATTCCAACTTGAAACACCAAAATATGAACTAGGTCGGGCTTAGAATTTTAATCCGAGCACTTTGAATTTTTATGTAATTTTTATGCCTCCATTTCATGATTGAATTCAGTCGTTCAACGTGTCTTCCTATAACAATGTTGCATGGTTGTTTTTTAATGGTTTTATGAGGGATATTAGTGGTTTTTCCTAGTTTCATATTTTCTATGGTTTCCTCGTTTAGTTAAACGATATGGCCTATCCGTTTGCAGGGCGTTGATTTGGGCATGATTGAGTCTCCTCATTTGTATGAGAGGTACCTATTTTCGTGTGGCGTCATCCCTTTGAGCACACATGATTACATTTCATCCAATCAACACTCTTGTACCTTATACCTAAGTAGTCATGAGTAGTACATGTCATGTTCTTGTATGAGCATCTACATTTTGTGAGTTTGGCCTTAATGCATTGCATTCCATGTTTCCTCCATGCCTGATGCGAGTGTTGGCCTTATGTTTTCCTTGCCTTGATTTTTTCGCTTGAGCCTTATGACTACCTCTGAGCACAGTGGGGTGGCCTCTTTTGAGTCCACATAGTAGGGAGGTGTTTCCACCGCCATTGGGGACCGGCGTACAGGTTATTGGAGCACCAGTTGAAGTTGATCCCTCTTATACTTGTCTTATATGTTGATGTATTTTATTTCATGGCTATGTCTTTTTATTCATGTACATTCATTTATGTATTTTGTACTCTCTTGAAAGAGAAGATAAAATCATATAGATTAATGAGAAGAAATGTGATGTTTATATTTGATTTACGAGTTCTGATGTTGGTATCGAACTCGCTTATATTATAATGAGCATAATGGATTTTTCTTCAATATTTTCCATACAAAAATTTGAGCTTTGGTTGTATATTTCCTTCATGTTTTAGTTTGCAAAAGTTCTGGAGCAAAAGGTTCCAGAGCAGTAAAAGTTTCGGAGCATCACGGATTTCTGCTTGTTGCTCTGTGTTGTTGTTGCCAAAGTTCCGGAGTAGTAGAAGTTCTGGAGCAGTAAGTTCTGGAGCAGCAGAAAGTTTCGGAGCAAATGTGTCGGAGCAGGGAGTTCTGGAGTAGGAAGTTTCGTAGCTGGAAGTTCCAGAGCAGGAAGTTCTGGAGTAGAGGTTTCGTAGCTAGAACTTTCATAGCTAGAAGTTCCTTAGCCAGAACTTCCAACTGGAGCTTCCGTAGCTAGAAGTTTTGTAGCTAGAAGTTTCGTAGCTGGAAGTTCTCGAGTAGGAAGTTTAGGAGCAAGTATTTGGAGCTATTATGTTTGCTCATGTTTGGATTTTCTCTGGAAGGTGGATTAGTCCTCTCCTTTGGGTTATGTCCAGCCATGCTTGGCCATGTTTGTGGTTGTTGTATCATATTGGCAACTACTTTATCTGTAAGTTATCTTGTATGTTTTCAAAAAAAAATCATCTTGTCCTCTTTTGGCTCTTACCCTTCGGGGTTGCGTAGCAGGATGTTACATAAAATTTTAAAAAAACATGCAAAATAATAAAAAAGAAATAATAATAATGTAATTTGTATATATAAAATATTATATACAATAATAAGTATCATAATATATAAAATATGTATAATTTTAATTTATATTATATAAATTACATATTAAATATTAATTATATATAATATTATATATTATATTATATTTGCATTTAATAATTTTTAATATAAAATATAATATCTAATAAGTATAATCATAATAACATTTTAAATATAAATTTACATTATATATAATAAATTAAAAAAGTTGTATCAAGTAAAAGTTACTCAAATATATATATGTAAAATAGTAAAAAGGAAAAAAAAACAAGTAATATGCAAAATAGTAAATGAATGTTCAGGATGAATCTAATCATCTAGAAACCTTTGCTTTTTTTCCTTTTTTACTAAAAGTTATTTAAAAAAAAAAAACATGTGATAGTTAAAAAAAAAACTTTTACTACACCTTTGTTTTTTTAATTTATTATATGCTATATTTTATATAATGTAAGTTTATATTTAAAATGTTATTACGATTATACTTATTAATATTATATTGTATATTGAAAATTATTAAATGCAAATATAATGTAATATATAATAAAAAATATTAAATACAAATATAATATAATATATAATTAATATTTAATATATAATTTATATAATATAAATTAAAATTATACATAATATAATGATACTTATTATTGTATATAATATTTTATATATACAAATTATATCATTATTATTCTTTTTTACTATTTAGCATGTTTTTAAAATGTTATTATAATTATACTTATTACATATTATATTTTATATTAAATACAAATATCATATAATATATAATAAAAAATATTAAATACAAATATAATATAATATATAATTAATACTTAAAATATAATTTATATAATATAAATCAAATTATACTTTTTATTGTATATAATATTTTTTATATATTGTATATAATAGTATTTATTTGTAATATGCTTATAATTTATATTATAAATAAAAAATAATAAAATTAAGGATAAAATATAATAGTAAAACATATTCATAATATAAATTTTATATAAAATACATATATAATCAAATAATAAATATATAAAAATGTTAAAATAAAATTGATTTTAAAAATATTTATTATTTGATTATATATGTATTTCATAGAAAAATTATATTGTTATTATATTTACTATTATATATTATATTTAGATTTTTTATTGACAAGTTGGCACTTTACCCTAATCGCTATTTCACCTCACTACAATATGTTTGTGGAGATTTTTCTGGATTTGACTGTGTGATGTATTTTTGCATCAACGTTTCGAATCACACTCTGTGATTTTTATCATGTTCTTAGTTCATTTTCTTATGTTATTTTATAAAATTATTTACTTGTTACTCTAAGATTATATTTTCATAATAATTTGTTAATTATTTTCATCAAAATACATCACACAGTCAAATCCAGAAAAATCTCCACAATACTATGGACTGTGGAAATCTAATGACTACAATATGTTTATTCAATTTTATTTGTTTTATATATACAATTAAGTAAATTTTTAGGTGTTTTTTTGGTAAATAGGTTATTATATATGTACATTATGACATATGAAAAAAATCATTGAACAAAATATTTATCTAAAGAAAAATAATTCATATTAACTAACACAAATTGAGATGTCTCAATAGACTTGTTCTCTTTATCAACAGAGGCTCTTATTGTTAATAGAGAAGTTGAGGAGGTTGTTTATGAGAAAAGATTTAGAGCCACACTCTATGTTATATTTATATCACCTAATTTCAAGTTAGTGCAAACCAATTCGACTTATCATGCACACTCTAAGCATTGACCATTTAGGTGGCATGTGGGTCCCACTTGTATCCCCATTTATTTTGTCATTGTACCTTCCCAACACCCACTACTTTTTCCATAATAGAATTTCCTCACATGGTGACTATTACCATCACAATTAGACATATCCACACTTTTAACAATAGAAAATCCCCCAGTCATGTAAGTGCCTAATTTTGGATGGACAAACATTTTCATGTCCAAGGATGATTTGGCGGTCTAACCACAACACTTCAACTCTCTCTCTCTCTCTCTCTCTCTCTCTCTCTCTCTCTCTCTCTCTCTTTCTCTCTCTCTCTCCTACTAATGTGATTAAAAGTGTCTAGTTGTCCTCTAGGAGTCTTCCCTTTGTCACCTTATTCTTATTTGATCATTTGTCAAGTTTTCACCCCTTGTCACCTTGTTGATTTTTTATTTTTGACATCCTAGTAGGCATTCATACCTTTTATATCAATTCACTCTATGGTGTCTAGAAATTTTCCACAACAAATGAATTACTACTAAAAGTGGTGTATGTGTCATTTTCACTTGTTTCTTAATTTTGTTTGGATTTTTCCATCATCTATTGTGCATTTATCTTTTTAGACAATAGACACATAACAAGCCTATGAGAGGATTTTTCCATCTTTTTGCTTAAAATTCTATAAATAGGAGAGATTAACTTTTAGATGTATCCCTCTTTCATTTCTCATCTCTCGATTTTTAAAGAAAACACATAAAAACTTCAAACTTCAACACACAGCCAACACTCAACAAGAATATGAACCTTAGGTAGAGAAGAGACCTATTATGCCTTACATAACCACCCTATTTTAAATTTGATTAAAATGGGACCCTCTTTTGCTTTCGCTCTTTTTGTTTTTCCCCCTTCAATTTTGAGGTTTTGTTTTGCCTTGGCATATGCTTAATATGTTTATCTTGCTTACCCAAGTGTTTTTCCCAAGTTGCATATTGAAAATCTTATGTTTTGGGCGAAGTTTAGGTTTTTACCCTGGTTCGAGATTTTCCAGTCCATCCGAATTTCCCGAATTTCTTTCAAATTATGGTTTCAATGTTGTTGTTCGGGTTTTTGAGCCAGTTCGGGATTTTCCGCCCCGTTCGGATTTTCCCAGCTTGCATTCTGAGTCCTACTCAGTCTATTTTTGCAATCAAGTTTAGAGATTTCTAGCCTTCGCGAAATTCCGCCTAGGCCATATTTTTCTAAATTTCCACCTTGGTTCAAAATTTTCTGAACTTGATTGATTTTTGGAGCTTTATGCCATTTTTATTTATCATTGGCATCTTGTTGAGTTGAGATATTTGGTCTTGTGGTGCTTTGGCGTTATAAGCTTGCTCTATGCGTTCATGGTTAAAATTTAGGGTTTCATGCCTAGGGCATCACCATTTCGTCTTGATCTACTTTCAATTGAGCCTAGGATTTGAAGAAGATCTGTAGGAGGCTCATGTTGAATGATTTTTGTGCCCAGGGTCCTCAAATTTGTGACCTTCGGTCAATTTGAGCAAATTTGTGTTGGGTTGTCAATTTTTGGGTTTTATGTCAAGTTCATAATTTTCTTGTTCGATCGGATTTTCCCAATTTCTCATTCTTCCCTTCGTTTTCTCGGATTCCTTTAGATTTTTTAAGTTTAGAGTTTTGGTTCATCCGCGGAATTCCAGTCAGGCCGATTTTTTCTGAATTCTCTGCTATGCTTTGTGGAATTTAAGAAATTAGATAAAATTGATGAATCTAATGATGAATGCTTAAACATATCTTGCTTTAGCTTGATGAATTTCACTGTTGTATGTTGCTTGTGTTCATTTTGATGATCCATGGTTGATATTCATGCCTCATCGAGAGAATTCGCCTGGTTTAGAATTTTTGAAAATTCTTCCCAGGTTGGTTTTCCCCGGTTAGCTTGAAATCCCAAACTTCTCAGTGTCAATGCTTAATGGCTAATTTAATGGTTTTATCATGGTTTTAAGCTAATATTTGGATGAAAATGTTATCAGCATTTGGATTCTCACATTGGTGTTTGATGAATGTAGGTTGAGCCTGGTGAGGCAGCGGCTGGAAAGGCTAAGAGAGACAGAGAGGATCCTCCATCCCTGAAGCAGAAAAGAAAGAATGAAGTTGTGCGTGAAGAGTAAGATTCCTGAGGGAAAGATGACATCAGTCTAGTTTGAGGTTTCAGATACAAATATTAAGCACCCTGCTGCAAAGGACTAAGGCTATCATGAGATCTAGTAACTGAACACCAGTTGGATGGCACATCGATCTACAATGCAAATCCTTAAGGAATATCAATCCAACAAGAGAGACTAGGATAATGCGATGGGGCAGCCAAACAATGATATTAATGCTATTGAATGGAAAACTAGGGTTTCGCCTATGTCACTTGTGAATGGCTTGCAAAGGACGTTCTTGATGACGAAGGCTAGAATGGACCAAGGTATGGGTGAAGTTGGGG